>PVJO010000201.1:90753-288315 GCA_004026905.1 Hystrix cristata
TTTCTACTGCATTCTTCCCTCTTAGCCTTTGTACTGTTGTTATATAAGTTTTACGTATGTTATAATACATTTTCAGCCCTCTTCATCTTCTTGCCTCTATTGGGATACTTTCAGTTGTTATGTCTTCAAATTTACTAATCTTCTGTGTATCTAATCTTCTATTAACCACATTCAGGGAAATTTTTATTTTAGCTATTGCATATCATCTCTTTCTATATATTCCATTTCTCTCCTAATTATATGCATGATAGCCTTTAATTTTTTGAAAGTATTTAATATAGATGGTTTTTGCTTCTGTCAGTTTTTTGAAACAGGATCTCACTACATGGTCCAGGCTGGCCTTGGACTTGGTATGTAGCCCAGACCGGCCTTGAACTTGTGATCCTTCTGCCTCATCCTCCAGAGTGCTGGGATTACAGTTGTGTGCTACCACACCTGGCTAAAATAGATGTTTTGACATCCTTATTTGTTAGTTCCATTATCTCTATCACATCTGTGTATTCTTCTGAAGACTAATTTTTCACCTATGGGGGGTCACTTTCCTGCTTCTTTGCATATCCAGGAATTTTTTGTTGGATGGTGACATTTGAATATCATAATGTTGACTGTCTGGGTTTTGTCACATTCATTTAAAGAGTGTTGACTTTATTCTATCAGGCAGTTAAGTTACTTGCAGGTCAGCATGATATTTTTTTCCACGCTTGTTTTTCAGCATTGTAAGGGTAGGCCTTACATCTAATTTAGTCCTATTACCATGGCATGAGCCATCTGGGGTCTCTGCTGAATGCCCTGGACATCCCACAAGGGCTCTCCACTTGGCTGGTAGGAGCCTGCCCATCTCCCAATAAAAGGGAGCACTAGAAAGTTCAACCTGTAAGCTCTCTGAAGCTCCTCCCTCTTTCCTTGGTGGTGTTTCAGTGCCCAGCTCTAGAGTCTCAACTACTCAGCCAAAGACTTAGAGGGACCCCAAGCAGATCCCTGGAGCTCTCTCTGCAGCTCAGTGAGCCACTAGGTTCTGCTTGGCTGCTCCCTGCCTGCACTGTGGTCCAGTAAAACTTCACTGGGTCCTTTTGTTATGGCTTGTATTTAGGCGTCCCCCCAAAGCCTCATTTGGTCATAGATGGAACTTTTCAGAGGTGGCCCAGATCTAGGGTATGTGATACTGAGGTTAAGGGTAAATGATTATGGAATTAGTCCACTGATTGGTCTAGCATAGTTCTGGGTGTTGATAATGGGAAAGCTCATCCTGATGTGGTTGGCACCATCCAAAAGGCAGGTAGCCTGGAAGAGATAAAAGGGACAGGCAGATTGCTACTGCTGCTCCTTGCTGCTTTGCTGCCTTCTGCCTGCCCTGCCATGCTGTAGACTGTTTCTCCTCTGTGATGCCCCCCTGCCGTGCCACCCTGCCTTGGAGCCAGCCAACTGTGGACTGAAACCTCTACAAACTGTGAAGCAAAATAAACCTTTCCTCCTTTAACTTTGTCTCAGCAGTAAGAAAAGTGACTAAGATACCCTTCTTCGAGGGATCAGAGCTCTGCACTGCCTCTTTCCAGTGTCTAAAAGCACTTGTTTCATGTGTCCTGTCAAGTTTCCGATTGTGTACGAAGGGAGCTACCAGTTTTCTGGGAGCTCTGTCCAGGTGATACACCATGGGTGGGTTATACACTCCTCAAGAGTCTTTTATAAAAGTAGACATGGGGCTAATCAAAGTCAACAAAAGGTCACTAGGTCATTCTGATCTGCTTCTTAGAGAAACTCAGATTGAACACCCACACCCCAGCACCAAGTCTAATTTTGCAACAGAAATTATTAGTGTCCATTAACTAATAACTGGGTAAACAAAAAGTGGTATAGCCATACAAAAGAATATTATTCAGTAATAAAAAGGAATGAGCTACTGAAACATGCTACAGCATGGGTGGATCTTGGGAACAGTGTAATAAATGAGAGAACCAGTCACAAATGACCATACATTGTATGATTTCATTGATATGAACTGTCCAGAATGAACAAATTTATAGACGCAGTGTAGATAAGTGATTGCTTAGGGTGAAGAGGAGGGGGACAAAAATGTTCTAAAATTAGATTGCAGTGATGGTTGTCTGGCCTTGTGAATATACTAAAAACATTGAATTATAATACTTTATATGGGCAGATAGTATGATATGTGAATTATATCTCAATAAAGCTGTTTTTTTAAAAGACTGTTAGCATCGTTCTCCATCTCTGAAGGTGATGAAGGAATAGAGAGGGGCTAGTAAGGTGGGGGAGTGGGCTTAGCTGTTGTATCAGTGTGTACATGTTACCTGTGGCATTCCATCTTGGTCTGAAACATGTGGCCACAGAAGAGTTCACACAGTTTATTGAGGAGCAATTAACATTAGATGTTAGTCTTAAGTTTTATTTGCTGTTTCTCAAGTACTTCAGTTATAAGTGGTTTCTTACAGTTTGTACATGATTTCCCCTTTCTCACTTTCTCTCTTACCCAGATCCTTGTCAGTAATGAGCATGTGTTAAGGGGCCACCAGTGAGTGTCATGTGCCTTCTGAGAACTGTGATGTCCTTTTCATAGGCTTTATGTCACTGTTGAGGTCTAGCAGAATAAGGGTGACTTACTTGGTGGTTAAATCCCAGCCAAACATTGAAGAACAGGGAAATACCTTCTGTTGACTTTTCTGTTCACAATGATGGGGGTTATTTTTTCATTTTAAGTGATTCATTCTGCCTTCATTAAAAGTGCTGAGTTTTCTGTGAAGAGAAAATGCATTATTCATTTGCAGCCTTTTTGCATGGATCTTAAGCAACATGCCCAGGTGTATACTTAAGACCCTGAGCTTTGTTTAAAGTATCAATAGCTAACAAATATTGAGCACTCAGTGTTTACTCCTCCTGTTCTAAGTGCTTTCAAGTATTATCAGCACCTCATTTCTTTCACTGCATATAGTGAGCATGACAGGCTGGTTTTTTCCCAATATTCTGTTTTTCACATTATTTTTCAGTAATTCGTGTAGGTTTTATTCCCAGATTATACAACACAATGCACTCCCAGTAATTCCTCCCAGTGAGACCTCACTCTCACCCCAGTAAACGAGAGGAGTGGCCTGGGGGCTTTCAGTGTCTAGTGCTCTCGATGTTGAGTGAGGACAGGACATTGTACTTACCAGGTACGGTATGTGTGGTTTTTTCCCCCAGGATCATCCATGAAGATGGCTTCTCTGGAGAAGACGTGAAGCAGTACAAGCCTGTGGTCTACAGCAACACCATCCAATCTCTGGCAGCCATTGTCCGGGCCATGGACACTTTGGGCATCGAATATGGTGACAAGGAGAAAAAGGTAAGCAGGTCCCTGAGCTCAGGAGCACAACAAGGAGAGGGGCTATATCTGTAACCCCACCTGCTAATAACGCCAGGCTGCTCAAAGGAGCAAGAAAAGACTGTGCTGCATATGGGAGCTGTGTGGTAGCCATCAGCAACATAAGCCATTGCACCATCCCACCATGTAAACACAGGCTGCCATGACAGGCAGACTTCCACAGCAGAGTTGCCTGCAAAGCCAACAGCTGCAGAATTCTAGGCTTGGTGACTGTCTTAACTGAGGCCCCCAGAGTACTGGATAAGCACCCACCCTCAGACAACCTGATCAGAAAAATATTTGCTGAATCAAATTTACTGCGTCTAGCCACCTTCTCCTCTCCCCTCCACCACCCTTGCCTTCTTGGGGCAGGGATGCCATTTGAGTTGCCATGTTTTCCTTTATATTACACCGTGGTGTGTACTTGTGGCCTCTCCCAGGCAGGGCTGAGGCTTTCCTTCCCATAGGATTCAGTGTCCTAGAACAGGGTTTGGTTTTTGATTGAGTTTCCGGGTATCTGATAAGTGGTGAATTGGATAAGTATACAAAAGCCTCTTATTTGCAAATGTTTGTATTCATGGTAAGGCTGAACTGTATGCAGCTACAGTGGCCAAGCTAAAGAAAAGGGAGGGAGGCCACCAGGGAGAAGAGAAAACAGCCTCAGAATTTGATCTTGAATCAGCACTGTGTCAACTGCTGTGATAGAGACTCTCATCATCCTCTCCAGAGCCAGGAAGAGGGAGCCGAGGGAGGCTTCCCAGTGAACACAGGGCCTGCATTGGAGATTCTGTGTGGTGTCTGTTCCTGGCCACTGTGTGGCTTATTATACATCCTTTTTTTGCTAAAATTCATCTCACAGAGAGATGCTATCATGACCTCTGTGCAGCTAATAAATCATCTGTGACAGATAACTTTAAATGTAAAATTTAATACTTAATGCACAAAATCCAAATTCCATGGGGCAGAGTCACCCTGGCTCAGGCACCGGCTTCCAGTTTCCTGGGGAATTGGGTGGCTGGGAGTGTGCTGCAGGCCAGCCTGGGGGAACAGGGGTAACGCTGACAGAGGCCTGGCCCTTCTGTTGCCTGCTTCTCCTGAACCTGAGTTGGAAGCACTCCTCCCTCGGGACACTGGCTCTTGGTTGTGTCAGCAGAACCATGGCTATAGAAGGAGAAAGGCAAACTGAGAGGCACCATTAGTTCTTAAGTCTTGTTTCCGTTAAGCATTCATGGTGGACTTCCAGTGTGATTAGTGCTGGGGATACAGGAGCCAGTATAGGCAGGAGTGGTGTGTGGAGAAAGTAGACACTCAGAGACCCCCAATCAGATCATCAGAGTTGGCCCAGAGGAATACAGGGCCTCATCTGTCTTCATAGCGATAGCAACAGTTGGGAAAAAAAATGGCCATCATTTGTTGAACATTATTTTCTGCCAGGCCCTGTGCTAAGCCCTTTATCTGTATTAATTCGTTCTCGTTAATGCAGACATTGGGGCCCAGAGCACATGGTGCCTGTTCTGATCTTCACGCATGGTACAGGCCACAGGCCTTTGGCCTATCTTCTCCTTGGGGCCCAAAGGGACACATGGTGCCTCCCTGCAAATCTCAATTAACCAAATGACAGGCAGGACTAAAGGCACACCCCACATACACGTGGCACTCGAGATCCCAATCAGCTCCTGTTTCCTAGAGTCTCTTGCCCTGATTATAATGCAGAAAAGACAAGTGTGACTTTGGAGTGCTTTTCTCCTTCCATTTTGGAAAACATTAATTGTTCCTATAGGATTTTCTGTTTCCATTTTTCCTGAATAGAGGGATGATTGCTTGGAGATTTCTAACGATCTGATATATTAAGGGTTACATGGTGGAGCCTCTGAGAAGCAGGCCCTTCTCTGGGTGTCTCTTCTGTGGGATTTCCCCCTGCAAGGCAGCCTTCAAGTAGGAACGTGGGAGGGCTCCAATTGAAGAGAAGATGGAGACCACAGCAGGACTCCCTGGAGAGCCCAGTGGACTCAGCAGAGCCCAAACCCAAGCCTGCTGTAACACGTGGTACCTGAGCAGCACAGGCGTACAGGGATGATCTTCTGCCTAGCAAGGCCTCCCAGCTTGTGAGCATCTCTTCCCTGTATTCTGCTCTTGCCTCTGAGAAGCAGGAAAAGAAATTGAGCTCAAGACTCGGGTTGGGGCAAGCTTGGCAGCTAGAGAAGGGCTTTCCTGGGAGCAGCTGACATGAAGCTGGGTGGGACAGAGTAACATCGATTCTCCCCTGTTGATAGTAGACACACAAGCCTGGGAGGCCAGTAGGGGCTTCAGAGCCTGCTGGCATGGGTTGGCTGCGGGAAGCCAATATCCTTCTTCCCTTTTGCTCATCCTCAGGGAGCTTCCTCTATAGAGATACAGACAGCAAACATGTCTTTAAGTAGGTGACTGCATAGCCTCACGTGATGGCCAAGACCGGGTGGAAAGTAAGACAGGGGATGTGAGGGAGTGAGAGAGCAGACAAAGTTTTCCAAGGAGCACCAAGACCCCAAAGGTAAGGCTCTCTTCACCCTGGACTACCTCAGCTGGCCAGTTGTTGCTGCCCATTTCCCTAGCCTCAGGCTGGACCTCCAAATTACTGTCTCATTTCCCCAGGGCCTGTCCACCTAGGTGACTTGCCATTTGGATGTCGGGAACCACCCCGTGCAGTACAGACTCAGATTGGTGTTTGTGTCTCTGAGGATAAGACTCCCTTTGTACTCAGGCCTCACCCACTTCCGCTGCCCTCCCCAGCCCTCACATTGCCTCTGGAGGACAGCCCCACACCCAATGCCTCTGTGGGACCAGCCAGCCTTGTGTCCTTCCTACAAAAGGGCATCTAAAAGTTTCCTTGCTATTCTGTAGCCCCAGCTACTAGAACAGGTGTCCTTGGGCTTCTCCTGGAAACTGGCCCCCCACATTTCCTGGCCCCCACGTGAAGGAGTACTGACTGGTTCCTCTATTGGCCTCTCAGTCTTGTGAACTCACTTGAGGCTACATGGTTTTGCATGGGCTCAGATCTGAAAGAGGGGCAGACAATGAAGTGTGCTTATATTGTCTGTGCGGTGGCCCTAGGCCCCGTGCCTCAGCCTCACCAGATGACACGCCCCTCCCCAAAGACATGTTCCCCTGCCTCAGGCCTTTGGCAGGCCTAGTCTTGGCCTCCGTGCTCTTTTCTGCTTCCCTTCTTCATGGAATTGCTCCATTCAGTAAGGACCAGCTCAACACCTTGTCTTCCATAGCCATTCCCCATCTCCCCCCATATCAGAGAAACAAAGTACAGTGCTTTCTCTCCATTAAGCACTTATCCCTTGTCCTGGTGTACAGGTTAATTGTGTGGATGTCTCCATCCTTAGAGCAGTGGGCCTTGCAGTTTAGGATAGTTAGAATCCCTTGTGGCAGCTGATGGAAGCCACTAGCTTTCTCTCCAGAAAGAGACACGTATGTGCCTGTCTAGGAAATTTTGCTGACAACTTCAGGGAGTTCCAAACCACTGAAAGCCCACCAAGGGAACCTAGAATAAGAACGCTTCATATTTAAGATCTTTCTGATCAAGGTCATTCATCTTTGGATCACCTCCACACCCTGACGAGCAGCATAGTGTTCAGAACATAGTAGGTCTTTGAAACACATCCCTTGGATGGAGTAACATTTTTCACTTTCCCAGTTCTCAGGGAAAAAAGGAAAGTACCTGGAATTTCATCACTAAATGATCATATGTTGATTGTTCAGGACCTCTCCTGTGGAGGCTTGTGCCAAACCCTGTGCAAAAGGTCATTGGCATAGGAATTGAAGCCTTTGAGGAGCTGGTCTTTTCTTCTGGATGACGAGGTTCACAGACTGAATGAGCTCAGCCTTGCCATGCGGTGACCTGGGAAACTTTTTAGGGGAAGGGAGACTGGAACCATCCTTGAAGCATAGGCATGGTCAGACAGGCACAGGTCTGGGTGAGGAGAGTGCCTGAAACTGCAGAAGAGCCCTGAGTAAAGGCAGCAGTAATGACCGAAGGAGATTTGATTGCCGGAAGAGGCCTGCAGCCAGAAGAGCAGTGGGATGTGAGCATGGCATGGCAGAGCTGGAAGACACCACAGAGCCAGACTTAGCGGGCCTTAGAACGCACTCTAGAGAGTTGGAGTTTTGTCCTATTAGCAGTAAGAACTGGGGAGGGGTGGGATGAAAATGAGATTTTAGACGACTTTTCTAATAGCACATGC
Organism: Hystrix cristata; assembly: GCA_004026905.1. Classification (NCBI taxonomy): domain Eukaryota; kingdom Metazoa; phylum Chordata; class Mammalia; order Rodentia; family Hystricidae; genus Hystrix; species Hystrix cristata. Next base: position 98,335 of record PVJO010000201.1, read on the forward strand.
AGAGCTGAGCAGTGGGGAGGCAGGTTAGGAAGTGACTGCACTAGGCCGTGCATGAGTGTGAGGGTCTAGGTGAGGGGTCAGGAGGGACAGGCAGTGCCGTGGGAAGTAACAGAAGCAGGAAAGAGGCAAAGGACTAAGGACCAAGAAACTGAGACACTGTGTTCCTGCTTAAAGAGGTGGGAACAAAGAAAAAGCTCAGGCAGAAAGTCAGGAAGTCAGTATGCAGCTGTCTGCTGCCCGAGGTCTGGCTGTCCAGTGGATCTGCTTTCAAACCTAATGGACTTCTGTGTGGGAGTGATCAGCAAGTAGATGTAGAAACTAAAGCCCCATGAATCAATGGCTCCAGGATAAAAGTGGCTTCCAGTTTTTATGTCCCAGGGTCTGTTTTAAACAATTCACACTATTATTTAATAAGCATTATTTAATGTTTAAATCATTTAATCTTAACAACTACCTGTGCAGTACTCCACCTTATAAGTGAAAAAAGGGAGGCACAAAGAGGCCAAGTGACTTGCCCAGGTCATACACTACAAAATACGTATGTACATATTGTACATATGTAACCCTGTACAGTCCCTGTGGCTCAGATCCACAGCCTCTTTTTTTTTTTCCAGTTCTGAAGATTAAACCCATGGCCTTGAACATACTAGGAAAGCATTCTACCAATAAGCTACATCACTGAACTAATAGTCCCTTTTGACTGTTTATTGTTTTATTTTGAGACAGGGCCTCCCTCCCCTTCCCCTCCTGCCTCTCCCTTTCTCGATCTCTTCTTCACTGGCTGTCTTTCTCCCCTTCCCTGCTCAATCCCTTCCATCTTCCCTCCACCATTACTGTGTTATGTAAATTGTCTTGACGTTCGCAGCCAAAGTTTGCCCCTCCCACTTCCTCTGTCCTTAATATTGAGCCTGCATCTTCGTCACAAGTTCAGAGGAATTTGTCTGCCTGAACTGGTATGATGAGCTTCAGACACTGGAAGAAAAAATAGGGAGACTGGATAATTATAGGGTTTGAAGGTTCACTTTGGCCAGTGGAACAGGGAATAGAGAAGTCTTTGAACAATCTTATGTTACTAAATTTTATATCAGACCTATCTGTGCATATATAAACAGGTACAAAAGTTCTGTGGGTAAATGCCAGTAATAAAATAAAATAAAATAATTCCGTGGGTGTCTCTGAATATGTAAAATATATGGCAAACTAATGGAACATTAGTAGTGTTGGGGCTCAGAAAAAAAACAATACCCCAAAGTATGGCACTTTGGCATACCAAGTACTTTGAACCGAAGGTCACTGGAAGAGCCACAGAAACAAAGTCTCTCTCAGGTCTCCTAACTCTCTGTCTCCTACCTGCCCCACCCCCACCCCATAATCACAGAACCCAGAAAACTTCTTCCCCAAGACAGGTCATATAAGCTAGAAACATTACTCTAACTTGGTCTTTCTGTTTAAGAGCTGACCGTAAAGAAATTCTGTGACTACATTATGCAACAGAGCATAAGTACATTCCTTCCTCCTGCCCCATACCCAGGAGAAAGGAATGTACGCTCAGAGGCCAAGAAGAGTTCAAACAGACAGGCCTTGCTAGGGTTCCCAACATAAAAACAGAGTTTCTTACGGACCAGTAATGGTGAACCTTTTAGAGCTTTCAGTCATAACAAATAGCCTGCTGTGGCACATATTCCATAGGTTTGCCACCACTGCTATAGACGCAGCAGTCTCTGTTTCTGAAGGTTCTTTTGTCACCTAAGCTGTCATTAAATAAACCTATTGTTCTTTCCTTGTGTTAACATGTCTTTTGTTACAGGGGTGAGAGAGGGGAAGTATCACACCCCTACAGTAGCAACGCAATGCCCTGAACTTATATTAAGCTGTATTCAGTTGAAGATACTATCATTTTCTTCCTCTTTCCTTCCTTTTTTTAAAACTATCTGTGTATTAACCTATTTCTTTCACTTATTATAAATTTCTTGAGGACAGAATGTCACCGAACACAATGCCTAGCCTGACACAATAAGTATTGAATACTGGGTTCAAAGCCTAGCTCTACCACCAGCTATATGACTCGGGGTGGATTATTTAGCCTGTCTAAGCCTCAGTGTCTTTATATGTAGAATAGTATAATCCTAATACCTTCTTCATTGAATAACTATAAGAGTAAATGAAGTAATACAGGACAGTGCCAGACACAGAAAATTCTCAGTACATGCTAACTGTGGCTCTTTTCCGTGTTAAAATTGTTGTTATTGTGAACATACTGATGAATTATCCACGTAGCAATCTATTGAGGAATTGGCAAAGTATTGTCTACATTTTTCAGCTCAGAAGTGGAGACAGAAGGCACTGAATTGGCCGCCCAAGATCACTGGCCTAAGCAGGATGTAAAACCTGTGCTGGTTAGAATTGCTATGCAGGGTGCTTGTGTGCCACCAAGGGGCTTCATTAGAACTGTTCCTACTAGAGATAATGGCAGCTCTTTGGGGAGACAGAATCAAATTTCACACAGTTTCCAGAATGTCACTGAATCTCCTCTGGTGAAAGAAATCTTGACATTTAAGTCACACCGTGGAGCCTGGAACACTATCTTTTTTCTAATCATGGAAATATTGTGGTGCCATCTCCACTCGGCAGGGCTGTTCACCTTGAGGTTTGCATGAATTCTGAAACACGTGAAAACAAGGATACTATCTGGCCTGTGTCCACCTAAGTTCCCTGGAGCCTGGCGACAGTTCAGTGGTGGTTGTCAAATCTGATGGGGGTCGTGTAAGGAGACACATGAAGGCCTCGCATTCCCGTAGCCCAAACCTGAGGCCAGAAGAAGCTTATACACTTGCCACATGCAAGTCCTGAGGCTCTTCACACATCCCAGCCCACAGCCTGGCTTTGCCTTGCCCATTTACCTGCCCAGATTAACAGAGCTTGAAACACCCCGGTTCAAGACCATCCCATTCGTCTACTCCATTTTTCAGATAGAGCAAAAGAGGGCCATCTGGCCTGAACAGATTCCCTTGTGGCAGATACAGGACCAGAACTTCGGGTCTCAGGAGTCACTGTTCAGTTCTTTCCATCTCACCAGGCAGCCTGGAGTCACTAGGCCAATGTAGGACCTTGTTTTCTTTATTTTGTTGGCCAATTATTCCACAAATATTTATTTAGTACCTACTTCCTGAGGAACTGTGTATGAGGTGGTGGGATGGTTACAAGGGGATTTAGCTCAGTGATTAGAGTACTTGCCTTGCAAGCACAAGGCCCTGAGTTCAATTCCTGGCACGAAAAAAAAAAAAAAAAGCTAGCAAAGTCAGGAAGCTCCCAATCATGTGCAGAGATGATGTCCTAAAATGAGAAGGTAGACACCTTGGTTTCCAAAGCTTCTGCCAGCACTAACATTTCCAGATCTGCAGAATTCTGTGTGGTCAGGTCAGCCTGCTCCCTGTGCTCTGAGGCTGGGTTGAGCCCTGGGTCCTAGTTTGGGGGAGGCATCCACTGTTAAATCCCAACAGAAGGATCCTCCAACCTGGCAGCTGTACCTTGGCCCAGAGTGGCTGCACCATTGGCTCTTCCTGGTCCTCCTCCAAAAGGGAGAACCAACTCCAAGTCACACCATTTTTCAACATGAGAAGAAAGAGGAGGGATTTTCAAAATGTCTGTCAGATGCCTCTCTGCCTTAGTCTTGGGTTTCCTCAGCTGAAGTAGCTGCTCCTTCTCCTGACCCTTGTCACTCTCAAGCTCCATTCCCACTTCCCCCAGCAGTCCACTTCATGACTGGCTTACCTCTGTGGCCAGACAGCAAGTCTGGGAGGACAGGACAGTCTTGTCCATTTGTGTCCTCACATCATCATGCTCAATGCCCAACCTAGATCAGTGACACTGGGGAGTCCATGAGTAATCCACTCATCCACCTGCTCCATGCCTCTTCGTGGCCCAGGTTGGACCAGGTGCTAGGGACAGGACTGAGAACAGGACAGAGTCCCTACCCTGAACAGAAGCATCCCTGGAGGGAGGAAGGGGGGAAGGAAGGAAGGAAGGAAGGAAGGAAGGAAGGAAGGAAGGAAGGAAGGAAGGAAGGAAGGAAGGAAGGAAAACATGTAGAATACATCTTGGCCCCCTTGCCAGCCACAGCAAGGTGACTGGAGTGACTTCCTGTGCTCACCCATTCATCCTTGTTCCTGCATTCATGCAGGGGTGGGCAAGACCCAACCTGTGCCCCAAGGGGGCAGGCCAAGGGACAGACACATCGGTGGACAGCACTTTTTATTTTCACAAAAGCACAAAGGCAGGAACCCTTGGGCAGTGCACCTCCAGCATCGCAGAGGCACAGGCTTTGTGACTGTGCTATCCCAGTGAGTCCTGACTCCTCTGCTTCCTGTGGTGAGACAATAGAGCAAGGTCCCTGTTCTTCACCTTCCTTAGTTTCACATTCAAGTGACTGCGATGAAGACAATAGTGACCTACCTCAGAGGGTTTTCGATGGATTAAATTACTCAATAGATGCAAGCTTAAAGCACAGAGGTACTCAGCAAAGGTTAGCTGGTATTGGCCTCATGTGCCAGTACTCATGGGCCTAATATCAAACAAAGGGACACCTATCCTAGCTTTTTAAGGTTGATTAGGCAACAGTGGCAGTGGTCTGTCCTGGAAGAGGGCAGCATGAACTAAGAAGAGGTGCGCACAAGGGGCCTGACAGCACTGAGGAAGAGTGCTGCTTTTGCTTGGGTTCTGTCCTTCTGTTTACTTTCCATCCTAGAGAAATGGCAGGAAGGCAAGAGCTCAACTGGTTCAGCCAAGTCTACTCCCTGCATGATTGGCCTTTAGTGAAGAGATACTAGTGAGGGAAGAAAGTGCCCAGAGGGTGAGAGTTCTCCTTAACTGTGTTTAAGAGTTTACCTAGACCGGAGTAGAAAATCTTTTGTTTGACCTGTAGTTTCCCGAACCTTAATAAAATGCTATGCCATTCCCTGCCTTGGTATGTCAAGTGTTGAGAACAATGGGGTGTTCTTGGTGGAGGGTCATGCCAACTGTTAGCCCTTCTCTGGGGATATCGGATCAGATGATGTTATCTAGGCTCAGAGATGAAGGACATTCCTGTAGGAGACCAGGCTGCATATGCTACCTATCCCCAGAACATTCTGAAAAAGTCATCTTTTGGGCTAAATTGCTAAATAAACAATTCACCCAAGAAAAAAACCCATGTCCTTCCTGCCTTGAGGCACCAGGTCAAGTGTGGACATGCTCCCTGACCTTTTCTTCCAGGAACAGGAGGCAGGGTGCCCTGACACTTGTGGAGGTGTACCACATGTTGGATTTGAGCAGTTGAATCTTACCTGTAAATGGTAAGCACTCTCCCTCTAACAAGTCACTTAGATCATCTGAGTTTGACTGTAAATTAGGGTACACTTGGCTGCCACCAAACCAGTAGTGGCCTAAACTGTGGGGACAGCCTCTGTTTACTGGATAGAGAGTCCCAAAAGTTCCCTCTTCCAGGGCTGCTTCTGCAGGTGGGCAACATGAGGGCCTGGGTCAGCACCTCATTGGCTCTGCAGATGCTCATGTTTCCTAGATGGCAAATACCACATGCTCACACGCAAGGAGTCCAGAGGTAGGAGGAAGAAGTGGGGCAGCCCTAGACTTCTCCTTACACCACACTGTAATGGGGCTTTTTTGGCCACTCTAGTAGGACACACAATCAGGAGAAAGAGCCTTGGGATAGCACCAGTCACCACCTGTCACATTTCTTGCAGACTGTGATGGGAATTAAATAATACAAAAGTGAATGTAATAAGTTCATGGGAAGCCTTGTCCAATGGTCAAGAATGGTGATGGGTACTCAGGCTAATGGCAGCAGTGAGTCTTATATTCTTCTCTAGTTTTTGCCTTTGTTTTTCCACATGAGCTCAGAAACTAGAGTACCGTCCCAAGTAGCAACAGAGACCAGGAAATAGCTGAGTGGCAAAAGTCCTGGTGGCACAAAGCTGGTGGCAGAAGTGTCTCTGAGTAAGAAATTCTCTCCAGAGGAGCCCAGGGCATACAGTGGCAGATGTTGCCTGCATTGCAGGCCGTCAGCCTCACCTCTGTCTCACTGGTCATGGCAAAGGCCCCAGCCAGCACTCAGCCTCTACCTGGCCTCACCTGGCTTCCCTGCCATGCCATGCGGACTAGAGTGTGTGTTCGAGGTTGGCCACCATCAGCCTTTCCCTGGTCACTACCTGCAGAGAAGAACAGAGAATTTTAGGAAGAAAGGAAACGAAAAGGAAACTCAGATGAAAGGCTCCAACCAGTAGTAAAGTAAAATCTTGCGCTTGTATGCACATTTTCTCTGTGTCTTGCTCTCGGTATCCCTCTATCTGATTCTCTCTCTCATACACTCGCTATCTTTGACTCCCTTCCTTCCTCTTTATAAGCCTAATTAGTCTGCTGTGGTGGTAGAAAGTGTTTCCAACGATGCAAATAAACATTCAGGTCATCAGGTCTGAGATAGGAGTCTTCCTTTGAGAGTCTGGGAGCAGCCCCACAGCAGGACCCAACAGCATTGTCTTTAGCAAGGGGACATTGCAGAGACATCCTTCCTTTTGAGCTCAGAGTAGTTGTTTTAAAATAATAAATAAACTGCCAAGAGATCTCACCATCTTAGAAGATACGGCAAACAGCCAAGAAAAGCCTATCTGTCCAATGTTATATTTTGAGTTTCCTGGAATATCAAAAAATGAAGAAACTCCCATGGTGAGGTCATAAAATTATGATATATTTTAAATGTGTGTATTTGACAAATACTTTGGACCCACCATAAATATAATGAAATTGAATAAAGCCATCTAAGAAATAATTATAGGATTTACAAAGACTTGATTTCACAGTGCAGTGCCAGCCAGACATCTGTGTCCACCCACCGAACACAGGTTAGAGCTTGTGATTCACACTGTCACCTTTCACCCCAAGAGTTCTCTTCCTGACTACATGTAGTACCTCATTTGGTCTTTGCCCCCATATTTGAGCCTTCTGTGGATGTGCAGTCCCTCTTGACCACTCTTGAAGAGGCTAGGGAACCAATAAGACAAGTTTTACTTTGCTGAGCAGTGTCAAGAACTGAGAAAAGGTTAGTCGAGGCAGCAGCATCATGTGAGTAAGGCTGAGTCCCAGGCTGGTGGGGTGGCCAAGGTGGTGTCTGTGTCTCTCTCCAGCTTGGAGGCCCTGCTTTGAGTATAGGGGGATTTCACCACCATGTGGGGTAGGTCAGCTTTCCATCACTGTAATTAAATATCTGAGGTAATTCACTTAGCAAAGAAAAGGTCTGTTTTGGCTCACAGTTTTGGAGGTTCTAGATCAAGATGGGTAGTCTCTTTGTTTTGGTCCTTGCATGGACCTGCCAGATGGTTAACAGAGGGAGCATGTGACAGAACAAACCCACTCACATCCTGAGCCGAGGAACAAAAGAAGAAAAGGAAGGGACTGTGGTCCCACTGTACCCTTCAAGGGCATGCCTCAGTGGCCTAGAGACCTCCCATTAGGCCCCACCTCCTGAAGTTTCTACCACTTCCCAATTTTGCCACTCTAGGAACCAAGCCTTTAACATATGAGGAACACTTTGGAGAACACTTATTGAAACCACAGCAGTGTGGCTTCCCTAGGAAGACAGAACCATTGCCCTTCTCCCATCTCTGGCTATTCCTGCTTGACTCAGCTCCTCCCCCTTCCTCTTTGTGTGCTGGGCAGCCAGCCATGGTGTGTCACCACCACAAGACCCCTCTGGGTAATTCAAAACACTCTTGGTTGTAAGTAAAAGAAGACATACCACCAAACTGGCTTATTAAAACAAGAAAAGTCAGCTGGCAGTGATGGGGAGGTGCAGAGATACAGCTGGAGGCGAGGCTTGACTCACCAGCTCAGGTGATGTCCCTCGCTTCCCTCCATCTCTCCATCTTACCTTACTGTGTGGTCTCCGCCTCAGACTCTACAAACCTACTCCCCCACCATACAGGAAACGGGCTGCAGTAGTTAAGTCATTGTTCCCAGCACTGCCTGCCTCCTGGGACATCCCGGAGCACAAGGTGCACCTGTGCCGTCTCTTCCCTGAGTCCCACCCAAGTTCTGTGAGTATTTGGATCACAACCACCTCTAAACCATTCTCTGTGATTAAGGAGATACAGTGCTCTGATTGGCTGAGGGGTTGCTGAAACAAGAGTGAATGTCGCATAGGAAAACCAGGAGGCCATGAAAAATGAAATGGGGTCAAAAGAAACAGATGCTGGGGAAGCCCCCGCGAGCCATCCCCAGCTCTCTCCTTGATTTTGGTCCTGCCGGCTGTGCCTGCCCTACAGAGGAAGGGATTCACATGGTAGCAGTGGAGGGCCAGCCTGACTGCTTCCAACATGACAAGACTATGAAGTAACTATGCTGCTGTTCCCATGTGAGCAGCCACAGCCCCCTAAAGGGCAGGATACGTGGACACACAGCACTCACTGCCTACCCAACCAGCTGGTCTTACCTTTCTACAGGGGCTACTGCAAGGACCAATGGAGAAGTTAGAGTTGAAGAGGGAAGATGGGCCAATGGGAAGGGAGGTCTCTACAAGAAGACTTGGGTCTTTCCCATTCTGCTTAAACCAGTAGGGACTTTCGAGATAAGCCAGTCAGGAAAACATTTTAGAGCTGAGGACGTGCAGCTCCAGAGGGCTGTGCCCAGGGAGGCAAGGCAGTTCAGCAGGGGTTAGAGCCAGAAACACAAAGAAATGGAGACAAGGAGAGAGGAAGCACATGCAAAGGAGGAGAGCAACAGACAAGACTGCAGGATTCTCACCTGGGAAGCACTAGAGATGGTTTTGCTCAAATGTCAAGCATCCCTGTGTCGGGGAGGGGGGAGGTTAACAGAAACCCTGTGGGGAACAAAGGCTCCTGAACAGCAGCTGCTTTGTTCATTGTTATGCCATTCCGCCCCCCAACTGAAGTGTCTCCTCTCCTGGACAGTGTCTGGGCATTCTTTCATTTGTGTGTTCATTCACTCATTTGAGAAGCAGGTACCGTGCCCCTTCTAATCACCAGTGGCACAGTAGCACTGGATATGTTGTGGTAAACAAAAGCAAACAGGTGTGCTGCCAGCAGGAACACCTGGTGAGCAGGTGCACGCCCCCCAGTAGTTCCAAGGAGCTCTGATGTCCTGACACTGGGCCTGACCTGGACTGCACTGAGGACAAGGCATCTGACAAAAAGCTGAAGGGCCTGGCATTAGTGAAGCAAATGGGGGCAGGGGGTTCAGGTAGGTAGAATTGCATGTGCCAAGGCTCTGGGGTGGGGAGTCTGACCCACCATAAGGGTCTAAAAGAAGACCAGTGTGGCCGGACCTCAAAAGCCAAGGGGGGACCCTGGCAAGAGATAAGTCAGAAGGAGGTAGGGACCAGCCTTGTGAGAAGAGCGTCTAAGTATGGAAGGAATTTTGGCTTTGCTCCTCGCGCATCAAGAAGCAGCCACTGCAGGTTTTAAACAAGGTCAAGGCACGGCTTGCCTTTGCAGAGATTTGACTGTGGCTGTGGAGAGAATGGAGAGATGGGCAGTGAGAGTGACAACAGGGAGATAAGCAGAGAGGCTACTGCATACAACCAGGGATTGAGAGAGGTACTGTCAGTCCAGAGAGAACTGGCCTCACCACGGGTCTGCCTATAGTCTGCTCCATGAGAACTCTGTGCCACATCACCCAGCTAGATTGTGAACCCCTCTTGGCAGACTGCCTGGCATAGAGCATGCAAGGCCCTGCAGAGGTCTGTTGGGGGACAGATGGAGCCCCACTGTCCATAACTAGTACAGGGGCTGACCCTGAACACAGCAGCAGCCCAGCCCTTTCTGCAGTGGGTGTCCTCAGGGGAAACCACCTGAGAGCAGGCATCCAGAGAGCTGCTACCTCTTCCCCCTCATCCCTACTTCACCCCAACTTCAGCCCCTTCTGGGTACTCTGTCATCTACTCCCTCAGTCCCACCCCTGGCCTCAGTTCCCTCATCTGTAAATCAGGGATAACTTGTAGGCTCCTGATGATTATATAACCGTGGATGGGAGCCTTACAATGCAGCTTGTGTCACCAAATACAACAGGAGCCTGTTACTACCACTGTGCCACAGACCCATTCTGGTCCAGACAGCAGTTTGCACCACCCAGCACAAGTGCTAGCAGGCCATCGCTCTCCTTCCTCCCTCCAAGTCAGCCCAGAGCAGCTCATGGCTTCTTGAGATGTGGATTAGGATCATTTGCACAAGGAAATGTGCCTGTGGTCTGAGGTCCCCAGGGCACAATCCTAAAATAGCTCACTGCCAAATTTGGTCCAGCTTTTCCAGCTCTGTAGAGGCCCTTCTCTCCCCACCCTGTTCCTTTCACTTTCCTGCTTCACTTCCCATGGCAGCCCTGCTCCCTGCCCAGTGCCAGAACCAGCTGGCTCCCCTGATGTCAACTGGTCAAGGAGAAACTGGTGGCAGTCCCAGCCCAGAGTGGCTTCTGGACACAGTCCTGCAAAGCAGGGCACCCGATGGGGGCTCTGTCACTGTTTTCAGCATCTGTAGATGTGAACGTGAATAATGAAGTCCTTGACGCCTTGACTTCTCTCTCCAGGGCCAAGTGCAGTTCCGCTCTGCAGCAAGAAGCCTAGTAATGATGTTATAGACTCATGCATCTTCTCATGGAGAATCTCATTGTGCACCCTTGATATGAAGCTCAGTGCATAGTGGGCCAGAGCACAGGGTTGGAGTCAAGCCAAGGACAAAGCTGGTTTCTTATTTTTTAGCTTTTTGACTTCAGGCAGTTCCTTTAACTATCCTGAACCTTAGTTTCTTCATCTGTAAGATGAAAATAACACTAGCATATATATCAGGCAGGACACAGGCTAATCTGCTATAGCAAAGACCCAAAAATAACTAAGATGGAAATCAGTTATCTCTTGCCTGAGCAGCTCAGAAGTGGTACAGGTTGGGTACTCTTTCTCTTTATTGCATATGGGGTCTCTGTTTCTACTGCAGCCTAAAAGGCTGCTCCAGCTACCCCTTCTCACCAGCAGCAAAGGGAAACAGGGAGACAGTTGGTCATTGTTTACAGGAGTGAGGCTAGGTTATAGAAGGCAGACCGAGAAGTACAGATTCTCCATGGCATGGGCCAGGAGATATCTGGGTTGGGGGAAGAACCATAGACAAGTATTGTTCTGGAGGAATAGTTGGAAGTCTCCCTGATGGACCTGGTAGTGACCTGTCAATTGCCTTCAGATTTATTTTTTTAACCCAAGACCCAGTGATTCTCCCTGACCCAGACCATAGAGTCTCAGACTGCTACCACCACCAGTCACTGAGAGCCAACCCTCCCACCAGAGTCTCCACCTGCCCTACTCTTCCTGGGGGGACTGAGCCTGAGTCCACAGCAGCTTTCCCAGAGGGCCTTTCCTGCAGTGACTCACCCTTGAGACCAGTGTTCCTCCTGCCTCCTCAGGGCAGATTCCCCCAGGGCAGCTCTTCCCTGTGTATGTAGGGGGGTTGCTGCCCAACCCTTACAGGCTGAGGCACCCACTTGGAGTTTGCTCACAGACAGGCTTCTCTGAGAGCTCATGGCATGGCGCGGTGGTTTTGTGGCCTGGAACTCCCCCAGCATGAGTTCTAGGATATGAACCTGTTGCTATCACTGGTGCCACGGACCAGTAAAGTGAAGCTCACTTCTCATCTAGTAAGTTGGGAACAAGGAGTACAACTCCTAGAGACCACAGCACATGCACCCTGTCAAAGGCGCCAGGGGCCCAAGGCAGGGAGACCTGTCAATACGTCTCTCCTTATATCCCACCTTGCTGTTTGAGTAATCCTTACGCAGTCATTCTGTGGGGACATGCTGTTCTCACTCAGTACACCTCTTACAGAGAGAGGACACTGAGGCACAGCATGAGGAAACTTACCCAAGATGATACCACCAGGTGACAGCAGAGACGTCATGAGAACCACATCTTCATTCCTGGGCTAGGGATTTTCCCACCTGTGAGGGCCTCTCCTGCCCGTATAGAAACCAAGAGCCACACTCCCCATACTCTGTAACTGCTGCTGGCTGCCTCCTGCTCCAGGGTCCCCTTCCATACACACCTTCAGCACCAGGCAGTCAGGGGGCAGGCCTGCTATGCCTTCTTCCTTGCTCCCACCTTTGCCTCCACAATAGTGAGGCCCGTGTGGGGCAGATCAGCCTTTGACTAAGAATGAGCCCCTGCTTTGTCCAGTAGGGGGTTCAGGGAGACCCAGGACTCTCCCCTTGGCTTGTGCTCTGCTTGCCCCCCACGAGTGGCAGAAAGGGACAGCTCTGGGAAGCACTATGTGCCCTGCACTGTTCCAGGCACTTTCCACATGTCAGCTCATCTAATCCTTTGTTCTTGCCCCTGTTAGAGCACTATATTTCATTCTGTTATTATCCTCATTGTATAGATGAGGAGGATGGCGTTCAGAGAGGACCAGCCCAAGGTTGCATTACCAGTAAAGGGTGGGGCCAGGGTCAAACCCAAGAAGCCTGACTCCATAGTGTGTACTTTTAACCCATGAATGATGACATGGGCTCACATCAGCCATCTCAGCTTTCTCACTGGGAACACCATTGGAATCCACGGTCAGACCAGGCACTGAGCTGTGCCCATAGTTGATAACCAGCAGATGCTGAGAAAGAGGGAAAAGACCAGCCTCAACCAGCATCATAGCCACTCTGATATCAGCTGTGCCCTAGCTGGCCACCCATGGCTTGGTCACCCAGTCCCTGGCAGGTGAGGCCAAGGTGCCCACAGAGCAGTGGAGGCCTCATCTGCTCTAATCAGAGCCTCAGCTGGCTGTGGAGGCCTTGCCAGCCACATGGGAAGAGGATGTAAGACTGCCCCCATGTCTCCCTCTGGGGCACACACAGCATGAGCTGGAGCATGTCCTTGGGCTTCAGGTCCTAGAAGCTTCCAAACTGTGCAGGGCTTGGTCCCCACAGGAGGCTGCTTTCACTGGGGATGAGTGGGGGGAGCAGGAACACACAGTTGTACAATCCTGATCTCAACCACCCTGGATGGGGACAGCAGCCAGCATGGGGCTGGTGTCCCTGCAGTATGGTTTGCTGGCATTTGTCCCAAGAGGCAGAAGTACAGGCAGCCTAGAGCCTCCAGGAACTCAGGAAAGAGAGGCTGCTATCTCCATCTGGTCAGGGTCCATCCTGCCTCAGGAGCTCAGAGGACCCTCAGAAAAGCCAGGCCCAGCTCTGGCCCTGGACGCCTGTGTACCACAGGCAAATCCCTTGCCCCACAGCCTTTCAAGGTTTTCACCCATTAAATCTGAGGAACCAGATCTAAGAGTGCCCCTCCCCCAGCCCACCCCCATTTCAGTTCTATAAATTCTAAAACTTCTATAAATTCTTCTGGCAGAACTTAATTGCTAAGTTTAGCTGATTGCTGAGCACAAAGCTCTTCCTTTGTATCCAAGAGAAAAAGAAAACCCAGAGTTCCAAAGTCAGGACATGTGTGTTAAGTTGAAGATTGACTCTCTTCCCAGGAGGGAGTTGATACGCTGACAACCACCGAACTCTGAGCTGCAAACACTGCCCTCTCGAGCACCCAGTGTGCCGCTGTGGAGGGCTGTGGCCCTGGACAGGACACCGTAGGAGTAGGTAAGCCCCTTCCCGGTGGGAACACCAGTGTGGGCTTCCTAGGAGAGTTTTAACTTCACTCCTTTCCTCCAAGGGTTTGATAATTTTAGTCTGTAAATGAACTAACAATAAATAAGGAGAACATTCCAATTTTACTACATGCCTTAAGCATAGAGGACAACTGACCCCTGCACAGAGCTTCAAGGGACAGGAGGTTCTTCTGGGGAGAAGGGAGGCGGCTCCGCTACGGAAGGTCGAATGGAGTGTGTGTGTAATAAGCAAGGTGAGGTCTTGTGATGCAGGCGAAGTCTCCCACCTGCCACCTATGGGGACTTGTCTGGGCCAGGTGTCAGATCCCCGGTGTCTTCCTCCTTCCTATGGGAAGATCCCTCCCAGGCGGGCCAGGATATCAGGTAGAAATGCCACTGTCTGCATTCTCTCTTTACCTACTAAGACAGATGGCAGTAAGTTTCTTTCACAAAAGACCAGCTTGTCAGAGCCATTCCTGTGACTATAGGGTCTGCAGTTTCCCTCCATTAACCATCTGAACTATCCCAAGGAAAACTATTGGGGGTAAGATATTTTACTGTCCCACAGCTGGCACACATAGGCCACCAAGCCAGCCAGTCAAAGCCACTAAATCAGGCAGAAAAACCCTGTCAAGTGCTACAGTCACTGTCTTTGTGTCAAGGGTAACCATGTCTTGGGGAGCAAGAGGAGATGAAGGGCCATGCAAAGCTGTCAGTTGCAGTCTGATCAGCCTGGAAGACACCCGGGGAGGGGAGCAGGAGGTGGAGTTCAAGAGCTCAGCGCTTGACCAGAGTGAGATGGCAGAGCACACAGAGCAGGCTCAGAGTCAGGATGAGGCCAGGGAGGCCTTGGGGCAGCTGGGTAAGGGCACTGTCACAAACAGTTTGCACACATTTTATTGATGGGTGCACACATTTTATTGATGGGCCCACACCCCAAACCCAGAGCACATGGGCAAGTAAGTGTTCCATGGCACCAGCGGGGTACTCAGAGTTTAGTGTGGGAGGAGATGCCACTACTGAATATTCCTGCCCTGGTCAAGCCCCTAAGCAATTGTAGCAGTCTCCTCCCCAGCCTCCCTACTGTCTTGCTTGCCCTCACCCACTCTGTGCTTCATACACAAGCCAAAGTGAGCTTCTCAGTGTGTGGCTAATCCCCTGCCAAGAAGCCCTCAGCAGCATCCACTGCTCCCAGCATAAAGTCCAGCCCCGTTTCCCACTGCTCCTGCCACAGGATCTGCTGCTTCCTAAGTCTCAGGCTCCTGTGAGCTGTCTCCTCTTCCCCACACCCATCCCTAGACCTGGGCTCTGCTGTCACCTCCTCTGGAGGCTTTTCCTGGCTCCCTGACTCTCAGAGCCCTGGAAACTATCTCAGGCCCTTGTCATGCTTTAGAAATGTCTGTGTGTGAATACTTGATAAATGTCTGTGCTCCTGCTAAGCTGCAAAGGACAGGGGCAATGCCTTATGAGTAGCGTCTGGCACAGAGCCTGGCCCAGAGTGGGTATGTACTCTTAGACAGTCATTGCCCACCACGTGCTGAGTTTCTCCTGGGGTCAGAATGCACGTTTCTCTGGTCCACCTTCTGAAACTCAGAGCTCCCTCTCACCTGTGTTGCAGTTCAGCCCAGGAAGCAGCTACTGGTAGGCCTTGCCTTCTTGGCCCAGCGCAGTCTGGCTGCTTCTCAGGTACTCTGGCCTCCAGAAGCAGCCATCCCGGAATGGATCATCCCTGTAGTCTTGGTACAGTCACAGTCCAAACATTCTGCCAGGCCAGTGTTTCTCCCAAGTCTGGGCCTGAGCAGAGTCTGGGGATGTGTGAGGTAAGTCAGGACTACAGAAAACTTAGTCTGTGTGATCTGCAACCCTACCATGGGCCTTTACCAATCCCAGCTTCCTAGGGAACGATCTGAGATCCAGCGCCCTTTGTTTCCTAGGTTCAAGTCCTGGTCTTAGCGCAAGAATAAATTCCTTTCATGTCTGCTATCACAATCTGATGTGAACATGTGGATGGGAGGTGTGAGGTGCTGGGTCCCACACGGGCAGGGACCACCTTCTCTCTGAGCAGTGGCTTTGCAGTCCCCTCTGCTACAGCTCATGTTCTTCTGTTGGACTCCTGACATTAGGCCAGTGGACAGGGAAAGAAGGACATGTGGAAGGTTGCAAGGGGAGTGTTTGGGGCCAGACTGATCCCTGTGGCCAGAACTTAGTCCTATGGTCACACCTAACTGTAGACGAGTCTGAGAAGTGCCTGGCTTTGCCCTCAAGAAAAGACAAACTACTTCTGTCCACAAGGAGCCCATCTCTGGCACAGTGCTCAGGTGTGAATTTTAGCCAAATGGCTGCCAGCTTGTTGAAGCGCCACCTCCAGTGTGGCATGAAGCCCGTTTCCTTGGCTCATTTTTATGTGGCCCAGTCCTCACTTGGCCTGACTGAGTTTCAACAGCTGAGCATTTAGAGAACCTCGCTCCTCTGTGATGTGATAGAGCCAGATTGTAGTGTCACCTCGTCTGCAGCAGTTACGACAGAACTTCCTCAGATCTGCAGCAACAGGCTGCCCTTCCGATAATAACTGGATCTTTGTTCTACGTGCTGTATGCCACACAGAGCTCCGGGGACTTGTCCTGCACTGTCAGTGTCTCTCTGGTGTGGCATGTGTACCTTGGTGAAGTATTGAAGTGGAAGCCCAAGCCAGCCCCACAGCCGGCCCCATCTCACCCAACTTGGTCGCGAGAGAAAGATGCACACAAATACAAAAAGCTCGACCCCTTTCTGCGGTTTGACCAGAGCTTTTATACAGTAGGGAAAGGTGGTTACATTTTACAACTGGAATCCTTTTGATCATTATAACAAGCAAGTGTTTATACCAGGTGTTGGTCATCTTTTAGCTTATTTCATTCGTGTCTTACTAAGTTTAGGAGGATGTGAAGTTACAGACTCAAAGCGGATTTTATGATACTAGGCACCAGAATGAGGTAAAAAGGGGAATTGTGTAAATAAAAGGGCTTGGCAGGATTCCTTTGTGAGGACTCTTTGATATGTAGAGGAGTAAACAGGGCAAGGGTCAGGACCTGGGTGCAGGTAGGGAAGGGAATGTCTGAGGGTAAGGAAGAGACAAGAGAGTGTAACATTCTTCTTGCAATCTTGCAGATGTTTAGGTTATGATAAACAAAAACTCATAAACAGGGTCATAAGGCTAGACTGGCCTCAAACACAATGTGCTCGAGTTTGGAAGGAGAGAAAAAATGAGGTGAGCTTTTGTTTCTGATTAACCCATCTTGTTCCCCATTTGTCTCAGAGCCGAGTTAGGATGTCATTTCAGTATGACATTAAATGGTACCTGGAGGAACCTTGTACTTCCAACTTTGTATATCTGTTGTAAAATGTGTTTGAAAAGGAATCACCAAACATATCAAACCCATAATTTCACATATGCTTATGAAGAGGCTAATTTCAGGGCTATACTGGTATGGGTAAATAAGAATGATACAAGAATGACAAGTCCGGAAATTTTGCAAGCGGTAAGTGTTGCTACACTTGAACTATGGTTCCTGGGCTTTGTAACTGAGGGAGCCTCTCTACCTGTTTCTCCCTCTAGTATTCCCCCAGGCCACATGCAGGTGCCAATTCATTAACAACCGTACCTGGCATGTATTAGGTGCTCAGCAGGCATTAGATGCTAATGTTATTAAGAAACCCTGCATCATATTTCTGCCAACCATCTTGTGATAGGTATTATTACAGCCATTTTATGGACAAGCAAAGCAAGGTAAAATCATTTGCTCAGCTGATAGCAGAGCCATGTTTTGAACCCAGGTGTGCTTGGCTGAGGCTCCGATTTAGGCGGCCACTCTCAGCAGACCCTGCTTCTCTAAGCTTCAAGCATCTCATACATGTCAGGTGTGAGAGAAGCTGCCTACTTTGTGCAAGACTGGGGGCTGCTATCTTTGCTCCAATCACAACAAAAGCCTGAAAAGGAGTGGGGGAAGAGGAGGAGGGGAGGGACAGAAGGAAAAAAAAGGGGGCTGAAAGTGATCTAGATATCTACAAGCACTACCCGCTCTTAGATCCTTTCCCTGGCTCTGGACTCTCATTGCTCTCTTTCCCTAACACCCAGTACTAGATGGGCTGCCACCTTGCCCCAGTGGTTGCCCATCATTTGTTTATTCCCTCATCTGTTGATAGATATTTGAGTTGTTTGCATTCTGGAGCTGTAATAGACAATGCTGCTAGGACATCATGCAAGTTTTTGTGGAACATGTGTTTTCCTTTGTTTAGAAAATTAACCTAGGAATGGAGTTGCTGTGTCATATGGTAAGAGTATGTCAACTATGTAAGAATTTCAAAGTGCTTTCCAGCTTAGGGGTACTGCTTAAAACTCCACTGGCAATGTGTGAAGTTCTCATTGTCTTATACTCACACAACATTTGAATTGTTGTTCCTTTTCATTTTAGTTATTTTAGTGTGTATGGAGCTGTGATTTAATTTGCATATTCCTGATGACTCATGGTATTTATGCCTTTTGGCCGCTTGTGTGTCTTCTTTGTAAAGTGTTTAGGTCTTTTATTCTTACCTTTTATCAGTTTGTCTTCTCATTAATGAATTATAAGAAATGTGTATTCTAAATATAGATTGGCAGGAATATATACACTGTGAATATTTTCTTCTGGTCTGTAGTTTGTCTTTAGAATCAACATTTTTAAATGCATTGATTAATGAATGTTGATTTGTTGACTATCGTGTTGCCTCCACCTTTTCTTTATTTTTATTTATCTATTTTTTTAGACAGAGTCTCACTAAGTCCTAAATTGCCCAGGCTGGGCTCAGACTTGCTACCCTCCTGCCTCAGCCTCCCAGAATGCTGGGACTACAAGCATATGCTACAATGCCCAGCTAGGGGCCCCCTTTCTTACTATGAGGTTGTAAGAGATCCTCATCTGAAGGTAAAGAGGCAGTCTGGGGTTAGAGCTTAAACTTGCGAGCTCTGGGGTCAAACAGCCCTCAGTCCAGGTCCCAGCTGCACGGCTCACAAGTGGGCAGGTCCTTTCTCTCTGTTATCTGAGGGTTATTTTTCTGGGATGTGAAGTGGGAATGATAGAAGATGAGATGGAACGATGACTATAAAGCTCGCCTCAGTCAGGGACCGAGCACCGAGCAGGGCACACAAACTGTGCTGTACCTGTTTGCAGTCTCACTGAGGCCAGGCCCTACAAAGCAGGCTGCTACTTCCTTCTGTATATAGAAAGTACCAGCTTCCTCCCAGTTATACAAGCCAAAACCTTGGACTCCTTCTTACCCTTCTCTGTCCCACTTCCTCCTCCCAAAAGGCTCTTGAATCAGCCCCTTCCTCTCTCTTCCCAGGCTACCACCCAGGCAGGAGCCTTACATCTTCCCAGTGCTCTGGAATAGCTCCTTATTATCAGTGTGCTGTCCCTGCCTGTACCTTTCTCCTTTCCCACCCTGTGAGCCACTGCTACAATTGCCAGAGGCTTCCTTTCTAAATCACAAACCTGGGGCTCCTGGTGTGGGTGCTTGTAGGAGACCACTTTGTAAGGGAAAGTGTTGGCTGTCACTGGCCTCACCTCTGGTTATAAATAACAAACTCTCTTCTTAGCCAACCAGCAGTTAATTCTCCCCTCAACACACACACACACACACACACACACACACACACACACACACACCTCCCAGAGCCTCCACCAGGGACTTTGGCTGTCCTTACTGGAGACAGCCCACTACTGGGCCTTTGGCAGGACCCATCCCTTTGATACGTGATCAGAAAATTCAATTATAAAACCAATTACTGATTTCCTGAGTTGACAAGGGAGACATGAAAGTTTGATTAAGTTTGAATTCCTCAGGCTGGTTGCCAGCAAAGGCCAAACAGGCTTGTGGGAGATTTTTTGTTGTTGTTTATTCTGTTTTTGTTCCGTAGCAGCACTCTTGGGCTGGGAGAGGCACAGTAGTTTTGTGTAGTGGGCTTTTTGTAACCCCCTTTCTTGCTGAATGGCTTGTCCCCTGTTGTGATGCATGAGATGTAAATCCCCCAAAGGCCCGTTGCCAAGGTGACAGGCTCTGGAATTGAGCTCAGCTAAACAAAGTCCTTCAGCTTTGAAGGGAAAAGCATTTGTTTCCCATACAGAGTTGAGTTCCAGCAGCTCTGGACAAGGCTGCATTCAAGGACGCCTGCGTGAACCGGTACAGAAATGGTCCACTGTTGGAGTATGTGCAGCAGTGTGGTCATACAGCAACTCCCCCTAGCCCCTATTACACAGATGCTGAAGCCGTGGGACAGGGCTCCAGAGGGTACCTCTGCCCAGAACCTACCAGCCAGTGACAGCTTACTGGGCCCCAACAGCAAGGCCCAGAGCAGGTGGAGATTAGAAAGCCATCCTCTGTCTCCTGCCCAAGCACCTCTGGGAGATGAGGCAAGCCTTTGAGGGCAACAGGCTGAGGCTCCAAGCGCAAGTCTGAGCTGGTTTTAGGGACCCAATTCCTGCCCTAGGAATGAAATGAGAGGATCTTAGACCTCTTCCTCCAAGGTGCACATTGCTTTACAGTGGTGATGGGCCCCCACTCCTCCCTGCCTAAAATCCCTGAACTAGAGGTAGAGCTGTTGCCTTCTAACCTTTTTGGGTTTGTTTCTAGTATCCTGGTTAAAATTCCAGTACACCTGGAAGAAGTATCTGCCAGTGGGGATTAGCCCTGAGCTAACTGAGGAAACGGCCCTTGGGAGTAGCACTTGGATTCCCTATATCTTGGTGGGGTTGCATAGACTCTACCTGCCTGTGAGCCATTTAAGATCCATCCCAAATATGATCTCTTACATCAGCAAGTATTTGCATCTCTACCTCGACCCCCAGTACCTACAAGGAAGCATGGCTCAGAGAGGTCAAGTGACTTGCCCAGCCTTACGCAGTTGATGAGTGCAGATTCTAGACTGAGACATGAGATTTCTGAATCCAAATCTAAGCCTCTTTCCTCTGCATACACAGCCTCCAGCTGCATCCGAGCCTTGGGCACAGGGCACCTGCTTACTTTGATTGGCTTGTTTGTGTGTTTGTTTGTTTTTACAAGGTGAGAATTTTTTGTGAGGTTTGAATTTGGTGTGGGTTTTTTTTTCCTATTCTTTTTTTAAATGAAACTGTACAGCTTCCTGGTGGAGTTGTAATTAGGAAATGCCGTGTTAGTCAGCGAGGCAAAATTGAAAAATAACCAGGCAGTGCTAGATGGAATGTTTTTTTTTCCTGCTTAGAAACTCCAGTTTTGCCACCCTATGGGAGAGGGAGCTGTAAAAAGGGGGAAATGTGTGTGGCTAGGCCAGCCGGGGAGAGTGCATTCTCTCCTCTCTGTAGAATTAGAAACAAAAGATGGTTATCTTTGCTTTACTCTGAACAGACATGAGATAGGAAAATCGGGAGGAGGAATCACGTGGAGGAAGAGGCCTGATGGGGTCCAGGCTTTGGCCAGAAGGGCACTAGAAAGCCAGACGGGGGGAGTGTCTGCAGAGATTCCTGGTCACATCCCTCCAGCTTGTACTCACTTACCAGTGACAGTGGTGACAGCAAGTACAGTAACAAGTGCCACCATATACCAAGCACGTGTGTGCCAGGTTCTGTGCTAGACACTGTTTCTGGTGTCAGCCTACTTGGCCTCATTTTAATAGTGATATGTTTATTTTAATATGAGTTTGGAAAATAAATATGTAGTCCATCTAGCTAAGGATTGTCCAGATAACAGACTAAAGGCAAAGTTTAACAGGTTTAACATTTTAGAAAGTGATTTAAGTAAGTGAAGCATATTACAAACACATACTGGGCAAAAATCATGTAAACAGGACAGAAAGAAGTACAGCTTGGGGAAGACTGATCTGTCTAGTGAGCTAAGAAATATAATTATTCTCCTTCTACAGATAGGGAAGCTGAGGTTTAAAAACATTCAGTGTCTTGCCCACAGTCACACAGTAGATGAGCACTAGATAGCTGGCAGAGCCAGCACCTGACTTTGGCAGCCCAGGTGAACTCCATAGCTTCACTCTCCATGCAAAGGCCCCAACCCCGGCACCAGGTTAGCAGCCTTCCCAGGGCTGTCCACTGCGCAGAAAAAGCCTACCTCTTTCTCCTTGCCAGAGTCCCGCTCAAGAGGTAGAGCATGGGGCCTGCCTCCTCTGATCTGCTGTGTGGAATTGTCTCAGATAAGAAGAAGCCTTTTCAGAAGGGCCTGATGTGATGCTGCATGTGACTGGCAGAGCTGTGATTGCCAGGATTTGCTGTGCGCCCAGACCCACCCAGCCCTAGAGGGCCTCTGCTTCTCCTAGTCCTTTCTTCCCTGTCTCTCCACCACTCCCTTTCTTCCTTTCTTATCTCTGAATCACTTTTTCCAATAAGCTGTTGACTCAGTATATCAACCAACTCTGAATGATTTTTGAAGAAAGCCTCCTCCCAAGAGCTGAAGCCTCTACTTTAGAAATGCACGCACACTTATGTGGGTCCGAGATTCCAGAACATTATTAAATTTGCATGAGGACCTACCAGAGAAGCCACTTCCACACAGAGCAGAGGATGGAGAAGCAGCATCTTCAGCAGGATGGAAATTCTTGCACAAGCAACTCTGTTGATCGTATTACTCCACAGGGAGAAATCAGCACGGTTTACTTGGGGGCACAGAGGGCAGCATTGACCCAAACTATCAAGCAGATTTTGTAGCTTAGGAACCATCCAAATGCCTGTGTTTAATAATTGGTCAGGGTGGTCCTAAGACTGGGATTCTGGGGCTGCAATCCCAGAAATAAAAGGCAGACTAGCGTATGTGTGGGTGTACATGTGCATGTGCGTGCATGTGCATGTGCTCAAGTATAGCTACATGGGTAGCTCCTGTGTGTTTTTGTATGTGTGACTATGTGCCTTTTCTAGCTTATGTCATATCCCAAGGGGTTTCTTATAATCCAAAAAAGGTTATATTAAAGACCTGTTATGTCCCAGACATTTAAGCTGCTAGGTGAGTGGCTAGAAGAGTGATTCTCATTGAACTTCAAGTGTAGAGAAGAGAAACAAGCAAGAAAAGTGCCCAGTAGTATTCATGCATCCACAGGATTTAAATGAATGGGTAGCCACTGTGGGGGAAGGTGGTACATGCCTGGCTTCTGGCCACAGCTCACTCTCGGCCAATTGTCTGACATACTAACAGGTAACACTTACTGGCTACTCACCATGCCCCGTGTGCTTTCCCACATAGAGTATATTCATTCTTCTAATCCCCATATCCTGACATGTTGGCATTACTTAACGACTTGAGATGCTAAGGTTTGTGGATGTCACAATCAGTTGCAGAGTCAGAACTAAAATCTAGGGTTCCCCATCTTCAACTGCCTCACTGGGTAAGATACATGCATCTCCAGACTTCATGTTTCTCATCTGTAAAATGGACTGATTCTGACTCAGTTTGTCCCTCAAACGCAAATAAAAATACTTTTAGCAGGGCATAGTGGACACTCAGGAGGCTGAGGCAGGAGGATCACTTGAGCCCAGGAGTTTGAAACCAGCCTGAGCAACATAGCAACACCTTGCCACCCCCCCCAAAAAAGAATACTTTTAAAAATATAAGCTTTTATACAAATAGATCTGAAAATTATACCCCTGCTTCCAGGTGGCCTGGGAGCTTTAGTAGGTCTATGGGGGTGCCTGAGTTTTCATGGGGCTACACTCCCAGCCCCTTTGGGGCCACTGCTTGAACTACCAATGTGAAGAATTTTACTTAAACTTCATTTTACAAATTAGAGAATTTGACTCATCTCTCACTAACTTGGCAGAGTTTCAGTGAACCACAGTTTTTGATTCAAGAAGCCAGACGCTCACCACCACCAGTCCCCTGACGTGGCAGTCACCTGGCCCTTCGTGCCCAAGCACCCACAGGCTCATCACTCCCTGCCCCATGCAAGGCTGAAGCCCTTCAGGCTCCCGAGCGCTCTGGCACTCACCTGGGGGTGTGAACGTGGCCTGCTGAGGCTGCTGGAAGACACTAGTGAACAACAAGAATGGTAGAGAGCATCAGTGCCCAAGAAGGCAGAGCTGGGGGTCGAGGGATTTGACTCTTATGTTTCAGCCCCCTACTGAATCATTGTGGCTCAGATTTGCTTTTGAGAATTAGGCCTCCTCCACAAAGGGTGGAAGGGAACCAAAATCACAGTCCAAGGGGTTAGAAAAATCTAGACTCAAACCACTACCTTCCAGGTAGCTCTGTGACCTTGGCCCCCTGCTCCTCTCTACCTTGCTATTGTCAGTGCCCCAGCAGTGAAGAGGTGAGGCTATCAGAGGCAGGGCCTTCTCTGCTGGCTCTCTAAGCACTTGCCACAGAAGCAGGAAATTTTTTATTATTATTAGGTGTGTCTGTATATGAAGGAAGGTTGGGTTTTTCAGATTTTTTCATTGTGCTTTCTTGTTTTGTTTTGGTGAGTTATTTTTAACTGAACTCCTGTCTTGTATTTACTTTGTTGTGCTTTTATTCCAAGTGGAACATAGCTAAAACCATGCTGCTTAGTTTAACAGTTCAGTCATAGAGTTCTAGGTGTACGTGGTTAGCAACCTGTAGTGGCCACTGTATTGAATTCTTACTGCGAGTCGCTTAGTACTCTGAGCACATGACTGCACTAACTCATTTAATACTCACAGCCATCCTAGGAGGTTCGTGTTCCTACTAGCCTCATTTTACAGAGGAAGACACTGCACTTGAGAGACTAATAGACCTGGTTTCCAAGCCCAGTTACTGCTCACAGGGTTGCTGGGTTTGTGGGGGAGTTCGTTTATGTTTTGTGGTGTTTTGTGTTTGTGTGGTGCTAGGATCGAACCCATGGTCCTGTGCAGCTAGACAAACTTCCTACCACTGAGCTGTGCTCCCAGCCTAGTGTTGCTGACTTGATATGGAGGAGTGGGCAGCAAGTCTTGGGGCTCTGTGTGTCCCTGATCACAAGTTCTGCCAGCAGGTTATCGTCTGACAGTGGCACCATGTCCAATCTCTCAGACCACCCCTCCTCATCTGCAGTGTCCCGTTCTCAAGGACCACAGTGCCAGCACAGATTGGCTACTTGGTAGTTTAACCTGCTGGCCTCTCCCTGAGGGGTTTCCACCACCACCTGCCCCCCACCACCGCCACCACACCTGCTTCCTGTTGGCCTTGAGCCGACTCCCAGCTCCTTGCTGGAACCTACAAGCTTTGATGTTCTCCAAGCCTCCATTGTCTCTTCCAATGAGTGCAGCTGCCCTCTCGCCATCTTCTAGGCCAGTGATGGTGAACCTTTTAGAACTTTCAATGGTACAAACAGCCCACTGTGGCTTGCATGCCACAGGTTCACCAACACTGTTCTAGGTCAATCTGTAAACTCCCCAGCCCCAGTCTAGCTGTACACAGCAGGGAAGGTGAGCTTTTAAGCCAGAATATCATTTCTCTTTCCTTCTTTAAAACCTTCCACAACTTCCCATCATACTTAAAGTAAAAGCCACGCTCCTTCCAGAGCCAACAGTGCCCTACGGGTTTGGAGTCATGCACTGGCCACTGCTCAAAAGGTGCCTTGGGCCCATCCAGCCCCCCAGCCTGCCACCCATGAGGACCCATTAATGTGTTAACTGATACCCTTACTTGTACTGACTCCTCATCCAGCCTTGTGTCCTCAGCTTGATATTTATGGCTCACCCTGACATTTTTCTTACATGTTCCAAATTATTTAAAACAGATGCTTTATAATTAATTGAATGATTCATGAAAAAAACACTTTTTTCTTGTCTATAAATAATTCCACCTAAGTTTTTTGGGAAGATAAAATGCTGTGACAAGCACAAAGTACACACCCAACCCATGTCGTCTTTCTCTTTAGCCCAGACTCTGGAACCCCCCGGTCCTCAGAGCCCTGTCACAGCAGGATCAATGGGGAGGCCCACAGGTGTCTCTCACAGCCTTCACCTACCAATTCGGCCTACTTTCAGACAGTTCATGTGATTTCACCACCGCCTTTGTTGTATGCCACACCCCATGGCTCAAGTAAAGTGTATCAGAGGAGTACCTCCTGCCCCCAGTCTTGTTTTCAAGACTGACACATGGAAACTCACTCAGCAAGTAGTTAGTGCAATTCAGAGCCCAGTAGGGAATTCAGAGGACAGCCAGGTGGACAGAAAGTGTTCCCAGGGCAGAGCCCCCCCAGCATACAAAGTGGGTTACGGGCGTCCCCTAACCCTAATCCTAAGGAATCAGCTCCCTGTGTTTACCACCAGGCCCTCTACATGTGCCATCATTTCCTGTGGGACAAACCCTGCCATAGAAAAGATTGGGAAGCACCATCCTAGAGGGAGCAGGGCTTGAGCTGGTGTCTCAGATAGTGAGGCCTTGGGTGGAGATGTCACGCTTTAGAGCAGAAGAGCCCCTCCCAACCATCAGACACTGGAAGTACTTGCACCCTTGCTGCAACATCTCAAAGTGATGGTTGACAGTGACCCTCAGAGAGGACCCAAGATGATCCCATTCAGAGAATAGCACAGATATGGCTTATATGCCCCCTTGACCAACAGCTCTTGTCCCTGGCAGTCACTCTTTATCAATCGCAACACTGGACCTGGTCTCAGAGTCCTCTCTGTACTGCCAGTGCCCCCACACAGCCACTCCCCAGCTATTGCCTGGCCTGGAGATGGCCCTCAAGTTGAAGCAAGTTTTCCATCTCTGATCTATGTAGCCAGCTTGTTAAAAGATCCTTAATACAACAGAGAGCCTGGCATGGAAGCTTGGGGTCCAGGAGAGAGGCCTGTAGACACAAACCACAGAAGAGTGTGCAAGCCACGCTCAGTGCCTTGTTCCCCAGGGAGAGCAGAGGTCCTCAGCCCAGATCTCAGTGACCCTCTTGTCTTCACTTTCCTCAGTTCTCAGCAGCTTTGCCCGTGGTGCTGTGGGCCTGAGTTCTCATTACTACTTGCTGCAAATTTTATTCCAAATCTCATTCTGCTCACCAGGGCTGATCAAAACCAGGTAAATCACTGGTCCTTCTCCAAGTTAGTAGTATTGAAGTGTTGTTTCAGTGTGTCTAGGAAGACATAGTCCACTGATGGAAATTTTTATATTACATGCACTGAACTTCTTAACTTTTGTGGAGCTGGCTCATGTCCGTCATCCGATTCCTCACAGTCCCTGAGGGGAGAAGGGGCCCATGTGGACCTAATTACACAGTTAGGCTCAAAGATTATTTTATATTTTTTTTTCTTTTTTTCTAATGTAAGTGAACATCTTCTTTTCTTTTTGCATACTTTCTTTAGTGCTCATTTACAGTATTCCAACCAGGCAACTTCTTAGGAGATATATTAGAGGGTTTGAGCTCAGATAATAAAACAAATGCCTGTAGCTCTCCAGACAGCCCTGTCCCATACATGACAGAGCTTCCTAGTTTCATTGACCACCCACCTGGGGCTGGCTGACAGCCGGTGGCCTGGCTTGTGCCCCCAGAGCAGGCTGTGCCCGTGGGACCGTGTCAGTATCCAGATGATGGGTAGGTGCCACCTCGGCTGGAACACAGCCACCATACTTTTCTCCAGTTGCTCAGGAGGGCACCAGGACAGGCTGAGTTAACTGGCATCGTATTTCCTTCCGACCAGTAACAGCCTCTCTCTTGGCTGCCCACAACCTGGCCCTCCTAGTCCTGTTTCAGTGAGCAGACTTCAAGAACAGTCTCTGGGCAGTCCCTCCTCTGCTTCCTCACTCTACTTTCAGCTCACTCCAGTGCTGCCTGACCCTCTAAGGACAGGGAGATGGCACCCAACACCCACCTCAGCTCATGGCCTGGAATTCATTCATTCCACAAGCAGCACCTTGCAACTTAACAGAAGTCAGCAAAGCAGATGTGGGCCCTGTCTTCACAGAACTCAGTCCCTGTAAGAAGAGAAATAGTCAAAAGGGAAACAAACCTACCTAATTACCTAATTGTGACCAGTTGATGTGAAAATAACAAAACACCTGCTCTAGATTGGGGGATCAAGAAGAGCCTCTTAGGGCTTATATTTAAACTGAGTCGGGAAAAATAAGGAGCCAGGGTGGAGGTCCAAGAGGAGCCATTGCAAAGGCAGCAAGTTCCATCTTGGAGGAAATGAGGTTGGTAGTTAGGTCAAAAACCTAGAAAGGGAGTGGGGTGGCTGCAGGTGACAAGAGCAAGAGTACTTCTGGATACAGCATAGAGGCAGGCCTTGAACCCTGTATGTCCTATAGACAGAGGACAGAATGATGGAGACACCCCACTCACAACCACAGGGAGAGCTCTTGGGGGCCAGAGTAGTCTCCTAGGGCTACTTCAACAAAGCACCACAGACGGGGTGGCTTAACCAACAAAAATATGTTTGCTTATGGTTCTGGAGGCTGGAAGTCTAATACCAAGATGGCAACAGGATTGGTTTCTTCTGAGGACTCTTTTATTATAGATGTCTGTCTTCTCCCTGTGCCCTCACAAGGGCTTCCTCCTGTGTGAATCTCTCCTCATACGAGTCGTATTGCAATAGGGCCTACCGTGATGACCTCATTTTAGTTAAATCACCTTTCTAAAGAGTCTGTCTCCAAATACAGTCATACCCTATAGCACTGGGGGTTAGGATCACAGCAAGTATATTTGGGGGGAATATAATTCAGCCCGTAGCAGGGGCCTTGCCCGACATACACTTCGAGGACCAGGTGGAGATTGTGGATGAACACATCTAAAATGCCTCGGGAGGCCAGAGATCAGACCCAATCCTACCTGCTCCTTCTTTTTTTTTTTTTTTTTCCCTGCTCCTTCTTTGTTGAAAGGAGTAATTAGCAAAGAAAGTGACTGGCCAGACAAGTAAGGAAGGTGTGGACTGCTGAGGGAGCAGGAGCGCTGCTAGACCACCCTGGCTTCTTCAGGCTTCCCTCCCAACCCCTAGCATTGCCCCTCGCCCAGGAGAGACCAACATATTGGACAGAATTAAGTGGGGAAGACCTCATGACTATCCTTCTGCAACGCCTCATATAAGTGCTTCCCCAACCTCCAGAGCCTGGGGAAGCTGGCTACAACGGTTGACCCACAGATGGGCCTCCAGTCACTCCCACACCTTATACCAAAGATAAAAATAACTATAAGGAGGGCAGTGTCCTAGAGAAATTACCTTGAGATTCAGAAAACATGAAACCAGACTTCATCTAATTAAGATGACATTTTAAGGAGGGGGCTGGGGAAGGCCTGGGTGGCATTTTAAATTGCAAGCTGAATGTACAGCCTCTCTAATTTTGGTTCTGAGCAAAGTTTCCAATTGCAACAGAAAATAGGACTTCAAAGGCACCGCCTACTGCTGGCCAGGCTCTGGGAGTGAAAAGAGCAGCATGGGTCCCCGGGCACAGTGTGGCCTGCAGCCTCAGCCAAGGCTGGGCAAAGGCTGGGGGCTGCAGGGGGCACAGCCCTCAGAGTTGGCTGGTGCCTGCCAGGCCTTTTAGGAGATCAGTGGAGCCGCTCCTGGGAGGAGAGCTGATTGCATCCTGGACTTGTCCTTGGGGTGGGGGTGGGGGAGCAGCGCAAGCTTTTGTCCAGCCTGGGTTGCTCACTGGGCAGAGCTGTGGCCTGGGGTGGTCCCAAGCATGTCCCCATCCCCTGACTTCCTGGAACAGACCTAGTTCTTGTATACAGTGCCCAGCACCCACTGGGGAAGGGAGCCACTCCCTCTGAGGGCCTATCTCCTGCCGGCCTCCAAGACTCTGCAGGTAAAAAAGGTCTACACCCTCCTCTCTGACCCGTTTCTAGTTTGGTGTGGAAGGTGGGTGGCCAGCTGGCCCAGGGAGATGCCTGCAGCTAGGATCCTCTCTCCTGCTCTCTGGACAAAGTGGGTCCAGGAGCCCTGAGGTGGTATGAGCAGCCCACAGGCGCTCCAGCATACCTTTGCTTTGCCCACTCCAGCACATCACGCATCTGGTCCAGCAGACTTTGATGTTGCCATTATTGATCCTCATTCTGCTAGTGCCAATCTTCCGGTTGATTCCAAGGAACACTGAGCTATATCCCCAACCCCCACTTTTTTTCAAGAGACAGTATTTTGCTAAATTGCTGAGGCTGGGCTCAAACTTGAGGTCTTCCGGCCTCAAACTTCTAAACTGAGATTACAGGCATGAAATACCATGCCTGGCTCAGATTTTTTTTTAAATGAGAGTCAATTTAATACCATTCTTAAGAAATTAAGTCCACAGAAGAAGTAGTATGTTGATAACAACAGAAAGCAAGAGAGACGGGAAGGAATATACAGTGGAAAGCCAAGAGTAGAAGGAAGTCTGAAGTGGGGACACACTGAGTTGAGTCTGAAGGGCCAATGAGCCAGAGATCAAGTAGGAGTCACCCAGGTGCCCCTTGCACAGAGGAAGAACAGGCAAAATCTAGCCCATGGAGAATATGGTTTATGAAAGAAGGGGTCTGAGGACTGAGCTTATGGAAACAATGGCACCTAAATGTGAGGTGGACCAAGGAGGCTCACCATGGACTAAGGTGAAGTGGAAGAGAGTGTGCTCCTGAGAGCAGGGGCAGCACCCACAGGGCCAGGTACCCGGAAAGAGGAGAAAGGGAGAGGAGTGCAGCTCATGGGGGAAGCAGCATCAGAAGACGTGGTCAAGATGGAGAGATCCCTACTCCCACCTTTTTAGCAGGTCTTGTCTAATGTGGGATGAAGAACACAGAGAATTTCTGCTTGGGGGTTTCATTGAAGTTCCTTTGGTGGCTGGGAGAGGGGCTTGGAATGTTGGGAGGGGGCAGTCTTCAGCCACAGGGGTACTGGGGACATGTGGGCAGAGTAGGGGGTCTCTCCTTCCCTCCTTCCTTCTAAACTCCCTGCTGCTTCTCAGCTCCCTTCTAAGAGGATGTTGGCAGCTAGGAAACCAAAAGCCATCATGACGACAGAGATTCTGAGCAGGCCAGAGGCCTTGAGTTCCAGCATCTGAGTCCAGGCATTTGGGATGATCTTGCAACAAAGACAAGGTCTCAAGTTGTCTGATAGGGGAAGTAGGGACAAACTGACTGTTGCCATCCACCCCCACCTTGCCAAAGAAGGCATAGATGTCCCGTCCCTTCCCAAGATGATGCCGCATATTCTTTGGAGGCCACAACCACCAATGAGGTCATTCTGTCTTGAAACCAAGACCAGGGAACCAAAGAGGGAGACAAGGACAGAGACAAAAACAGGTGCTGTACAGCTTTGGCAACCTGGAGCCAGAGCCCGCCTGACACCTGTGCTCCCCACCAGTGAGCATCCCTTCAGCAAGTCAGGGTTGTTGTCAGGCTTACAGAACTAAACAGAGGCCCTGCCACTGGGAGAAGGGTCAGCTCAGTAAGAGGAGGGAAGCGAAGTGGATCGTGCCTGTGCCACCACCAACTTTGGGCTGACCTCACTCCTTGCACCTGCACATGCTCCTTGAGCACTGTGGACACTGCCCAGGTGCCTGACAAATGCTGGGTGCTAGAGCAGTGTTCCCCAAAGTGGGGGGAGAAGCCAGCTTTAGTACGATGGATGAACATGTTGGTTTTTATCTTAATAATTATTAATTCATTTTAACGGCTAGTCAAAAAAGATAAAAATGCGTATCGAACACTGTGTTAGGACTGGAGATGTAACTCAGTGGTAGAGTACTTGCTTAGCATGCGCAAGGCCTAGATTCAATCCCCAGTGCCATGGGGAAAAAACCCCTTTAAAGTTATTGTTTACTAAATTTTCTTTCACTTCGTATAAGTTTACATAGAAAAAAGTTTAATGAAAAATATTAAGTAAGGGCTGGGGATTTAGCTCAGTGATTAGAGTGCTTGCCTTGCAAGCACAAGGGCCTGAGTTCGATCCCCGGCACCACAAAAAAAAAAAAAAAGAAAAAAAAGAAAAATATTAAGTAAATTATAGTTCAGGTGGTATACAGCACATGAAAAAGTTAGCAGTCAGTTCCTGAGTGTGTGCTGTGCACCATCCAGTGTTCTCTGAATGCAGTGAGTATTAACTTCCCCATTGCTGGGATATACTACCCAGCACCCACAACTTGAAGCAGAGTTCAGTTTGGCTCACAGTTTCAGGGGATTCATTCCATGGTCAGCTGGTTGCAAAGCAGAAACATCATGGCAGAAAGGCATGGAAGAGCAAAAGCACTGAGTCTGCGGTGGCTGGGAAGCAGAGTAAGGGAAAAGCGTCAGAGAAGAAGGACTGAGAGGCCAGATACAGACCCCAGCATCATGCCTTCATGACCGACCCAGACACACGGAGGAGTCCACCTAACCGCTCCCTCAGGCAGTTTCCAAGCCAATCAGGTTCACACAGTCAAGCTTAATCCTTACCTAGTGGTAGGTATGTGAGTGACTGAAGTTTGGGAGACCTTTTTCCTGTTTGTGGAGAAGACAGATGGCATCGTCACAGGTTTTTTGAAATGCCAGAAAATTTACCTCTCCCCTTCACCAGTTTACATACAGTCTTATTGTGAGGGTTCTGTATTCCTCACTGAAGCAATAGAAGAGGGACGGTGCCCAATAGTCTGTAAGCTAGGGCTCAGTGGGGGGCACATGTCACATAGGGAACCAAAACCTGGACAAGAAGGACACTAGCAGGATGTTAGTAGAGGTACCACTAGCTGCTACAGCAAATATTCCCCAAATGTTTAATGATTAAAATGCAATAGTCTAGGGAAGGTGCTCTTGGTTGGGGATGGGGTTCTTCTACACAGTGACTCACGGACCAGCTCTTTCCCTCTTATGGCGCCACCACCCCCCAAGACTTTGTCATCCTCTGTCTTCAGGGGATACATTTACAACTGTCCTAAGAGCCTTGCCCAAGAAGTGGTACACTTTACATTCACATTCCATTTACTTCACACTGGTTACATGGCAGCTTGTAGCCTGCAGAAGGGCTCCTAACCCAGGAGCCAGGTGAGGGCTGAAATCCTCCCAATCTTACAAGGTTGCTAGACCTTGCAAGCTGAAGGAAGAGCTCTGTTTTTCTAATTCCAACAGAGGGCTGATTTCTACTCTATTAGGGCAGGAGAGATGGAAAAGAAGGGTAAGAGGAGAGAGGGGGAGAAAGGAAAACAAGAAGTTCCTTGGAGAGGGTGGAACCTGAGTCCAGATGGCATCTGGCAGCCTCCTGGGTGCCTCCAGTTTCAGAGAGTACCAACCTAAGCCAGGATACCCCACC
The DNA here is from genome assembly GCA_004026905.1 of Hystrix cristata. Taxonomy (NCBI): domain Eukaryota; kingdom Metazoa; phylum Chordata; class Mammalia; order Rodentia; family Hystricidae; genus Hystrix; species Hystrix cristata. Next base: position 131,135 of record PVJO010000201.1, read on the forward strand.
CTCAGACCATGAAAGGTGAGCTCCTCCCCAGCAGAGGGCAGAGGTGACACCTCAAGCACAGCCTACCAGCCTTCTCCGCCAGGTCTGATTCCATGCCCATCATCGCTCAGTGCCCACACAGGGATGGTGAGGACGACAGGCAGAGTGGGGAGGGAAGCCAGGCACCCTGACCCCAAGCCTTGGAGAAAGCTGTCAGGCTGGTAGCACTGTGGCTGGAACAGCTCCCACCCACCTGCCCCTGAGCTGGACCCAGGCTCTGCAGAGTGCAGCCTCTGCCTCCTCCCTCCCTGTCACATGTGGCTGACAGGCCCGCAGAGGCTTTCTCAGTCCACAAGCCTCCCTTACCCTGCACTCCTCTTCCATGGCCAGGCACTGAGAACCAAGAGAGCTGGCCACCAGCCCTCCCTCCTCAACGCCTTCTGCCTCCTGCCCTGCCCGGGGTGACCCATGGGGACCTCTCTGCCTGGCCCAGCTGGTGCATAGCCACAGGTGCCACTCTGCCTTGCTTGTGTTTTGGTAGATGGGAGTATTTGTCAGCCTTGTTTTTTACACCTGTCGCCATCCCACCTGCCTTATGTAAACACTGCCAGCTTGAGCAGGCTAACTCTGGGTCCCCGGGGTAGGAATCAGCCGGGCCTTCTGGGAGCTCCATCCCCTTCGGACCAGGGCTGAGGAGAGCAGCTGGTGACAGCAAGAAAGCCTCCCAGGTGCCAGTCCTTCCCAGGGAAACAGCTGGCAGGCTGAGGTCCAGCTCTGCCCCCAGCTGCTGGACGGTCTGAGACAAACCCTGACCTCCTCCACCCAGGCCTTGGAAGATCAGAGGCTTAGATAAATGACTGTGGTGCAGGCTCTGGGGCCAGAGCTGAGGCTCAAGCTCAGCCCCACCACCTACTAGCTGAGTGGGGTTGGACAAGTCTTGTAGCTCATCTGTGCTTTGGTTTCTCTGATTACAAAATAGGAGGAGAGAGGAATGGTGATAGCTGTGAACATTAAAGAAATAAAGCCCATAGCAAGTGCTCACTATAGGAGCTGCTATTATTTCATAGGGCTGCTCCTTGACCACCAGGTTTCTGAGTTCTAATTCTTGATTTTTTGACTGAGAGGGGTTGACTAGAGCTTACAGCCCCACTTCTTAGCCCAGGCAAAGATCTGCTGTGAATCCGTCAGCCTCAGCAGAGGGAGGCCTCACCAGCCGGCCCTTCCACGGCTGGCTGGAGGGCCCTGTGACACTGTCTGCCCAAGGCTCCTCCCTGGGGTGGCACCTGCCACCAGTCTGTGAAATGGGATGGCATCTCACAGCATTACTAGCGTGGGTTTACCAGGTCGGAAATGCCTTTCTCTCTTTCAGCTTGTCTGTGTGCCTGCAGAAGTCTCTGGCTGCTGCCAGCACACCCTTAACACCTCAGGACTCAGCTCCCCCGCTGACAGAAAGAGAAGGGCCTCAGGCTGAGAACCAGCAGTAGGCTACAGGGTCCTGCTAGAATTTAAAAATAGTGTTCTGCCTTCATGGTAGTTATCCTTATGGTGTCTTCTATTTAAAATACCTTATACAGATTTTTCTTATACAGTCATTTACCATAGGGATATGACACTTATACAGTACTAAAATGTGTCTAAGAGAAATAATAAGTATTAGTCATCAGCTGACGCAGGACTTCAGCAAAAGTTATGAAGGAGTTAGTAATGTTTGGGAAAGATGGTCTTCATGTCGGTTTTATTTATATATGTGTATATAATAATACATAACGTAAATATAAAATAAAAATTTATTCTGCATATATACACAATATATACAGTTACATTAGAATTTAAACCAAAAAAAAAAATCCAAAATAGTTCTTCTTTAAAAATAACTATAAGGGGGTTGGGGATTTAGCTCAGTGGTAGAATGCTTACCTACCAAGCGCAAGGCCCTGAGTTCACGCCCCAGCACCAAAAAAAGCAAAAAAAACCAAAAAACCCTATAAGCCTGAGGCAGGAAGATTGCCCCAAGCAACTGCATAGCAAGACCCTGTCTCAAAAAACAAAACAAAAGAAAAACACCAAAAACAAAAACCTTTCATAATTGCCACACACAGTGATACGCACCTATAATCCCAGCCACATGGCCAGCCACATGGGAGATGGAGGTAAAAGGGTCACCTGAGCCTGGAAGTTTGGGACCAGCCTGGACCACATAGAGAGACCTTGTCTGTAGAAGGCAGGGAGGGGAGTAAGCTCAGAGTGCTTACCTAGCATGAGCAAGGACCTAGGTTTCATTCTCTGGCATCTCACACACACACACACACACACACACACACACACACACACCTATAATAAACCCACTACTCATTCACGTAAATAACATTTTTATGAAAAATTACTGTCATTTTCCAAAAATATTTTTTGGAAAGAATGTCATTGTTCTGTATCTTAACAAATCTCTAATAGAAGATTAGCTATTAGAAGATAATAGAAGATAGCTCAATTCTCATGTTTCTGCATCCAAGCTGTTGTGATGTGTTTTGCTTGTACAAAAATTTAGCCCCAGTTGAGGATTTAGCTGAGTGGTTAGAGTGCTTGCCTTGCAAGTACAAAGCCCTGAGTTCAATCCCAAGCACAAAAAAAAAAAAAAAAAAAAAAAAAAAAAGCCCCACATGAATATGTAGTTGAAAAAGGAAGGAGCATTTTACTAGCCTTTTCAGTCTTTAATACTCACCAAAACTAGACGTAGTAGTAATTTCTTAGGAGATAGTTGCAGTGTGGACTCTGAAAATGGTACCCGTGACCATTTCCTGTTCTGTTGCTTGGTCTGCTTGGGCTTTGAATAAATCTCTTCCCCACCCATGACACTGTAATACCAGTCTGATTATTTGGAAAATACTGCTTCACCAGAGTTAGACTGATCTTCCAAATGTTGACACATTTCTGCAAATAATATAAAAAACTCACATTTGTTAATACCAACACTGACTTTATCAGAAAAGCTATTTTGCATTGGGACATTGTCAGCCTGTGGTGGTAAATGCAAGTTTTCCACAATTCTGGTTTTTCACTTAAACGCTGGAATGTTGTCATTTTGGTAACAAACATGTCAGTTGTTTTCCTTGGAATGATAGGCTTACCTGGTTCATTTTTGAGAAAATGTCTGCTGAGGATCCAAGTCTGAATTCTCATTGTTTTATTGACTTGAAAGTGTTCTTTCAAGTAAAAGTGGTATCCCATGAGGAAAGGGACTAGTGCAGCAGCAGCTTAGCCTTTCAAGTGACTTTCCTCAAAAGGCCATCATCTGGGTTTGCAGCCTGGGTATCTCCCATGCACTTGCCGTCTCATCCTGCAGAATACTGAGATTTCACTACTTCATCAAGCAATTTTTTTTTCACTGTGCATAGACAGAAGATAATGGCAACTCACAGTTAGGTGCCTGGGCCTCACTTCATGCCTTTTATCTACTCTTGCTTTTGCATGATCATTGTGAATGTTAACACTGGAAAGACAAATCACATGTTAATATTGTTGTGAAAACTGTTTTTATCTCATAGACTCCCTCCAAAAAACCTCCCTCCACACAAACCCCAGGTTTGCAAACCACCCTTTCAGAACCACTGATCTAGCTAACCCCTTCCTTGTGCATTTGGGACACTGACCCAGGGCCCCAAGACAGTTAGAATCTCCGAATGGCCAGAAGCCCAAGTCTTCTGAAGTCCTGGAAGCAAGCTGACATGCTCCTTTTCAAACAAACATAGTATCCAGTTACTCTGATGACTGGCGTGGGAACTGATGTCCTTGTGAAGGGGTTGGGGGACAGAAAGTGGTATCGGTGAATGCTATAGGGAGGAACACCAACGTAGCCTAGCCTGTGATCCCTGGGCCTTGCCCATCCCCACCCCCTGTCATGTGTGTTCCAGCATCCATCTTTTGTCCTCTGTAATTGGGTTGCTAATCTCTCTCAGCCAAGGCAGCCCTAATTAAACTATTCACCATCACCACTTTGTGTTCTGAAGATTTGAGGTTGGCCATTATCACTTTTCTTTCCCTTTGACTAAGCTCTCTATGGGTAATTTTATTCTGCCCTTGTTCATTTCTTAGAAATTTAGCCTATCCAATTTTAGTTCTTTTCTTCTATCCTAGAACACTGAGCTCAGGAGAAAAGAGGCTGAGGGTAAGGAGGGCATCATGAATTTGGAAACTTCTGTCCCATTCACCTTAAAGTTTGTGGCTACATAGTGCCTGCTCGGTAGCTCTAGAAGAGATATCCAGGAGGATGACTGGCAGGGTTTAACCCCCAGGGGAAGTAGGGCACCAAGAGGAAGTGGCACCACATGAAGCTATCCTGAGGGGTGAGGTTGGGAACAGTGGACATGCACCACTGACACTTGTGTGGAACCCGAGGTGGTCAGAGGGAGGCTTTGATGACAGAAACACACGACTGCCCCTGAGGATCCAGGACACCAATGCTGTGCATGGAAATGGGTGGGGCCTCCTGCCTATAACTCAGTCCTGCCATCTCCACATGGGACAGAGCTTTACCAGCTCCCCATCACACCCCCTCCCAGACCCTCCCACCCGGTCTACACAGAGGCTAGCAGGGGACTGACAGCTCCCTCTACCTACAAGCAACAGCCAAGCACCCCAAGCAGTCAGGAAGCTCCAGGAGGGAGCTGGTAGTCCGGCTCCACACTGCAAAGGTGCAGCATTTGCTCTGCCAGGCTTTGCAGGGAAGAATTTTCATACCACAGGAGCTGCCCCTCACCTCCACTGTGTTCACCACACTGCCGCACAACAGCACAGTAGACTGGTTCACACTTGTGACAGCAGCCTGCTGGAGATGCAGCCCAAGAGCCCCTGGGCCATCTGTGTGCAGGTGGGATAGCTGTCCTTGGTCTGATGTCCCCACTGATGGTAGAAGAACATCTGGTGCCCTCCAGGGCTCACTGCTGCCCAGCAAGGCCCTCATCTTTGGGCTGTGTCCATTTCCCACTTTGATTACCTCCTCGACTCCTCAGAATCCCCAGGAGCGTACCAGTGTCTGGACTGTGCCCTGGCTTCTGGGCACAGCTAACCTGTACCTGCCCATCTCTCAGACTGACCACACATCCCACCACACATACCTGTTTCTCCCCAAGCTCAGACTTTAGTCCAGTGGTCTCCCCTAGGCTGTGGGCTTAGGCAGGGCAGTGCCCATCCCTGGGCTCCCACAGGGAAGAGCCCAGTATGTCTATGGCAAAGGTTTCACCATTGCTTTGGGCCAGGGCCAGAGATGTGAAGCCAGACCAACTGCAGGGGATGATAGATGTGTTTAGGTGTCCAGTGTGGGAGCCAGTGACAGGGCTTCAAAGAACCCAGGCCACAGGCCACCCCCAGGCTTTGTCAAGATACATAGTATAGCAGTGGGAAAGTGTTTCTCTAGGTCAAACTGCTTCCGAGCAATTGAAAGGTTCCAGAGTTCCAAGGCTGTGGAGGATGTGACCCTTTAAAAGATGAGCCTAAACCCAGGCCTTCTCCACCTCGGCAGGAGGCACCCTGGCCTGGAGCAGGAAGCAATCTCAGAAGGCTTCTGACAAAGCCCGGAGGACTCCAGGAGGCTGGGACTCCCTTCGGAACCTAGCTGGAGGTCTCCAGACAGCCTTCCACAGGCCCCTGACAAGGATGCGGCCATAGGACTGAGGGAGGGGAAGTCTCAGGGCTGCTTCTCTGCCATATGCTCAAGGTACCAGCCAGTGGCTAGGGAGAGTCTCACAGTGTGTTCCCTATAAGCCAGTTTGAAAGTTCTTATGGCTAAGACCTCACCCAACATCTGCTACATAGTATGTGTATGATGGGTAAATTAGCAGACAGGTGAAGGGACAAGCAGTAAGTGCGACAATGACTGGGAGGTAGATCTCAGAGGAACGAACAAATAACCAAGTAGATTGCTGCTACAGGAGGATAGAAGGGCAGGAGAGGGCTGGGTGGGTGTGGAAGTGAAAGGATCGATGGGTGCATACAATGGCTGCTGATAGAGGATGTGATGCTGGGGGTGGCTCAGTGGATGGCTGCAGGAAGTTGACGGGTAGGTGTCCCAAGTAGGTGGTACAGGGACATGAGGAGGGCTGACTGGGGGCTGGGGGAAGACAGGTAGATTTGAAGGAAGAGGGCGGGAGGCTGGTTGTCCTAATGGGAAAGAAGGGCAAGGTTAGAAATGGCACCAAATTCTGAGCTCTGTTGTAGGGTCCTTCAGGGGAACAGGAAGGCTCCCCTTCCTAAAGCAAGTGGACTCCCTGGGCTCCACGGCCCCAGGGAGCTGACAGCATGCTGTAGGCACAGGCCTTGCCTGGACTCCTCAGCCCAAGTAAGAGAACAGCCCCAAGCACTCCTGACCCCAGCCACAAAACACTTGCATCACCCATTATCAGCACTGCCAAAGACATGGCACAGAGGTTTAACGTGCCCATAGTGCGGTGAGTAGTTAACATTTCCACTGAGAGCATGGTTGGGGCAGGAGGTGCCAGCCCAAGACCAGAACAGCAGACCCCTGTCTGAGGTGTGAGTGCTGGGCTCCTCTTTCCACCACCGCCCCCACTGTCCCGAGGCCCAAGCTGCAGACCAGAAAGGAAGAGGTCCTCCTGTATGAGAGAGAAAATGAGACAGAAATGTTTCCTCAGATGTGCAGGCCCAGGCCAGTGAGTCTCTGTGGTTCCTGCATGCCCAGGCTGACCCTCCCGTCATTCTCCACCTGCTAGCATTGCAGTGCCCAGGCAGGGCCTCCACAGCTGGGGTCACTCTGCACCCCCTGAGGAGCCCCAGGAAGTTTGGCCCTGGCCAATGGGCCTGGTCTCTGGCTCGGTGTGTCCCTCTCCTGTTGTGCTGTGCTCTTCTGCCCTCTGGTGGGTGCAGGGACAACTACAGTACAGAGGCCAGTGAGGGGGGGCAGGCTGTGAAGGCGTTCAGTGAAACTGGGATGGGTCTGCATGCGTGCATGCGTGCGTGTGTGTGTGTGTGTGTGTGTGTGTGTGTGTGTGCCTCAAAGATTAGAGGTGGAGAAAGACTCTGAACAATCCAAAGCAACTCTTCAGATGGAAGGGGTTATTATTATAATTACTATGATTATTGTTATCAAGATTATCATGCTTCCCTGGAAAGTCTTGCACAAAGCAGGCTTATTTTATGTCAGCTTGTTGTTTGTGTCTAAGGCGCTTCATTTTTGCTCATAATAACTAGCATTTGCAGGGCTCTTTCATGTTGCCAAGCTATGTCGCTTTTCAGCCCATCTCATCTGCACAAACAGCCCTTTGTGCTGGGAGCTGATGGAAGAGCAGAAGCCTCGAGCCAGTGAGTGATCTGTCTAAGGTCACCACTAAACAGGTGCAGAGTCAGGATTTGAACTTGGTCACCTGCGTGAGATTCCTATTCACTCACCCGCTATATCCTTTGCATCTCATCTCTTGAGAGAGAAAGTATCCCTGTGATCCTCTGGCTCCTGACCTCTCTCTTGCCAAGTTGACACTGCCCTGCACAGAAAGGTTTTGAAGACCCAGGAGCACACTTAGGCACTGCCAGGCCCTGGCAGTATCTGGCATGAGAGTGGGAAACGAGACTGTCTCGGTCACCACTGCCACTCTGGTTGTGGCACAGAACAGACATGGATCAGCCGCATCTCTCGGGTCCCAGAGCAGGAGAAGAAATCAGTGCCAGAGGCTGTCTGTGCCCAGCAGGTGGGAGTGGGTGTACACAGCCCTCCCTGGGCCCTGGGAGCTGGTGCCCCTCCGCCCAGAATGGCTTCCAGCCCCTGGGACCACCTGGCTGACAGGAGACAGCTCTCTGGAGCAGCACCCCTCACTGCTGGATGCCAGCGGGCTGTCACACTCGTTGTCACCTGTATCGCAGTGCCATTTCCCACACACACTCCTGATCTGCCCCCAGCAGCACATATTCTCGTGGCAAGAAGCCCCTGGCCTGGTGTAGCACAGTGAGGGACCCGCTGTGTGCCACCACTTCCAGACATCACCACCCCCACACCACCGCGGATACACTCTGCTCCTCAGCGCATTGCAGAGAGGACCTGTAAGGAGTTCCCTACCCTTCCACACACAAGAGATGGCCACCGGCCCTGTCTCCAAGAAGGCTCACAGAGCAAGACTGGGGAGCCCAAGGAGGGAGCAGCCAAATGAGACCATTGAAAGAGGCTCCCAGAGGGCACGGGTGGCTTATGAGTAGACATTAAGGCGTGGGCACTTCAGCAGACAAATGGTGGTGGGCTTGGGGGGCTCTGGGCTCTCAGCAACTGCCAGAGCCACCCACCCAGGCCAGCACATCCCAGGAAGTACAGTTGTGTTCTCTGTCCTACAAGAGTGCCCTCTACCTTCCACTCTGTGGCTGGGCCCCGGGACAGTAGGAGCAGTGGTGGACAGAGGGTACACCCTTGCTCCCTGTCCAGATGTGTGAGTCCATGAACTCCACTGTCCACTGAGTCCCAGTGGACCATCTCTAATGTCCAGCCCACAAACAGTGCCTGCGACACATCTGGTGCCATGCCAGTCCTACAGGAAAGAGAGGGCCACTCACAGAGGAGACCACAGAAAATGTAGACTGAGTACTCAGGGCATGGTCCAGACAGTAAGAGAGGAAGAGACTCAGACACCTGAAAAACCATGTGGACTACGGCAACAGGAGGGAATCTCACTGGTGCCAGCCTGGGCAGACCAGGTGAAATGGGGCTTTGAGTGCAAATATAAAAATAAACCAAGCAAACAGTATATCAACTAGATTTTAAAAATTAGAGGATTGATTGACTCAAGTAACCAGAAAATACAGAGGTACGAGTGGCTGCAGGCATAGCTGGATCCAGGCATTGCTCAGCCCTACTGACCTTAATAGCAGCTCCGTGCTCAGGTGGGCCCTCCCTTGGAGAATCTCTCTTTGCTAATAATTCCTACAAATATCTTCAGGCTAGTTGGGGTGTTGGGACTGGTTGTTACTCTAATTTGACAAATACAGACTCTTGTCTACCTCAGAGTATTCACAGGCCAGCAAGATGGATTAGTCAGGCCTAGAACATGTGGCCCCCAGAATCAGGGGACAGAGTCCTCCCCACCCAGGCCACTCAGACTGGCTCAGAGAAGGGCACATTCATTCTGAGAAGCTGGGGCTCACTGCCTGAAAAGGAGGAGATGGAAGCCTCCAGTAGAGAGCACAATGTCCAGCAGAAATGGACTGGGTGGAGAGGAGGGACAGGCCCATGGCCACTGCCTTACAGTGGCCCCTGCCTAACCAGGAGCATGCAGCAAGCTTCTAGAGGCCGTAGCACCAGCAGCCTCCACCGGAAGCCTCCCTTAGGTCAGATGCCCTGTCTTCATCTGCTCATGCTGCTGTGACTGCAGATGACCACAGACGGGGTGCAAACAGCTGAACTCTGTTTCTCAATTTGGAGGCTTGGGCAGTCCAAGATCAATGTGCAGCAGATCCTCTGCTCACAGGCAGCTGGCTTCTTGCTATGTCTTCACATGTCGGAAAGAGTGAGGGTCTCTCTGCTGCCTCTTGTAAGGACACTAATCCCGTTCTTAGGGCCTTCACTCTTAGGACCTCCTAAAGGCCCCAGTTCTTAATGCCATCAATCTGGGGGTTCGGATTTCAGCATATGAATTTCGGGGAACACAAATATCAGACCATAGCCCTGGTGAGCCTTCCCTGAGACATGCATGTGTTTCATCATTCCTCATGTTGTCTGGACAGCCAGGCATGCTCTGACCAGCCGGAAGTGTCAGTGCCATGCAGCAGACAGAAGGGTGCTGGAAAGCATCCCAAAGGCTCTGGCTCTATGAATTGCTTGTTACACTTGGCACCCACTGGGCTGGGCCAGCCCGGCAGCCTCCCGGGCCTCCAGGGCCTGTCAGCAAAGCCCTCCACTCCTGCCTGGCCCTGTGTCCTTACCCTTCTCCCTGCCCATTGCTTAGGGGTCTGGGCCCCACTAGCATATCCTGAGCTCTGGCCTCAGGTGACCAGGCCTTGTCTGACATCAGGCAAGTCTGTTGGCCGTTGCACAGTACACGCTGGGGACATGCCTGATATTAAAATACCAGATGTCCTTCATCCCTCAGTCTTGGCTCAGCACCAGTCCTATACAGAGCACTGTGTGAGACCCAAGGCACCGTGAGAAATCAGGAAACCAGCCCTGCCCTGAGAGCCAGGCGCACACAGCACCAGTGCTAACTTGGGGGGCCAGTGCGCTGCCTGCTGTGGGAAACAGGGGTGGCGGGTCAGGGGAGCTGCACGGATGGAGCACTCTGAGACAGGACCAGCAGCTCGTTTGGAGAGCAGAAAGAGGAGGGTGGGAGGCTCTGCGGACAGAGGTATAGGGGCTTGATAGTCCACAGTGAAAGAGTTTGGAATTTAGGAATGATAGGAAACTATTCCAAAAGCTTAAACAGAGAGATTAAATTTGACTGTTAGTGCTGGAAACCCTGAAAATAGTGGGCTAAATAAGACAGAAATTTAAGTGTTAAAAAACACCCATCTAATGACTTCAGATAGTATGGTATTTCCAGTGTTGTCAAAGACCTGGGGCGATTTTAAATCACTCTTCCACTATCCCCTGGGTGAAGAATTTGTCTGATCCAAGTTGGCTGCTAGAACTCCAACCATTACATCCCAATTCTGGGCATTAGGAGAGAGGAAGTGAGAGAAAAAGAGTGGCCCTTTTCTCTAAAATGACATTTCCAAAGACCTCACCACAGTTCAGCGTATTTCTCATTGTGCGTAACTTATCATGTGGTTACACCTAATAGCAAGCAAAATTAAGAAATGCAACTTGTTAGTTGCATGTCATTGTACCCACAAAAACTTGGGGAGTTCTTTTTCTAAAGAAAGGAAGAGTTGATATTAGGAGAAAATGAATGGTTTTCCTGCTGTGTGGTGCACAGTCTGGAGAGAAGACCAGGCAGCAGGGCAGCATGGAAGGAAGCAGGGCTCCTGGTCTTTGGGTTTGAACAGCTGGGCTGATGGTGATGTCATGAGTATACTGAAGCTGGGGAAGGCAAGGTGGGAACAGGAAGGGGGCGGAGGAGTTGCAGCACAGGACCCCTCCTGCCCCAGATGGGAGGAAGACTAGGCCCTTGGCACTCCATGGCAGTGTCCCAGGAAGTCACCTCACAGGCCATCTCTAAGCTGTGGTACATCTCATTGCAATGGGAACCATAAATTGCAGGTCATGCAAATGGAGGAACAAATGGGGACACAGGGTGGCTTTGTGGGGGGCCCACAGCTTACACCTGCAGTGCCCCGTGCAACTTGGATGCAAGGTGTGATATGGCCTGAGCAGTCAGACTTGGAGTGAGCCTCTCTGACCTGACAGAAAGTCAGGCCTAGCCTCCCCTCCTGCCTCCCAAGTCCTGACTTGCTCTGCACAGGTCACTTCACGGACCTGTAGAAACCCTGAGGGGGGCCCAGAGGAGGAGGTTCAGGAAACTCTGGCTGAGTCCATGGCTTACATCGGGGCTGGGAAGCCTAATTCCTGAGGGCAGCCCTGCTCTAGGTTCAGGGCCTTGACTCACAGGCCTGGAAGTGTTGAACTGGTTTTAGCCCCTGGTGGTGGCACCAGCCCTGCTCACCTACTCGCTCCCCCTCAAGTCATCACTGCCTACCCAGGCCTCGGGCCGGCTTTCCAGGTCACTACTGCCAGGAGGTCTCCCGCAGCCCAGCTTTCCTGGTGGGTACCCCCGTCCTGTGAGGGCGGCTCACAGTCAAGGGCCAGGCTGGTTGCCTGGATCTGGATCAGCATTGTGGTCTTGGCCTTCGACCCCCCATGCTAGTGGTCACTTCCTTCATGGGGCAGGCAGTGGGAAGAGGGACAGCCTTGAGAACTTTCCCACCAGCCTCCTGCAGTGGCTAGTCTCTGACATGTAAATAGCTACTTAGCCAGATAGCTCAGTCCTGGAAAAGTCTCCAAAGAGGCTTTGGCCCTACTTACTTTTGTATAAAATCTTTTGTTGGCCACAAACCTTCCAGATGCTGACCTGGTTTCCTTTGTTTCTCCCACCCAGAGGAGGCCTGCAGACTTTCAAGCTCCTCCCGCCCACTTCCTGAGTCCCTCCCAGTGGGGCAGGCAGTCTCACTTCTCTGCCTTCACTGAAGAGTTAGGGTCGAAAGAACTCACAGCAGAGTAACCCCGGGTAATCATAACCACAGCTATGAATAAAACACCCCAACTCAGGAGGGCCTGTGAGGATAGGGGACAGGAGCCTGCTGCACCCCACTCCCAGGCCAACAGGGGTTCAGTCCTTCTGTGGCTCCAGGACATTTGTGTCCAGGCTGAGAAAAGAAAGGTAGCTGGTAGAGGAGCCAAGAAGTGCTGGGCACCTCCCGCCCACGCCTTAGATCTGCCCCTCCAGTGCCGTATGTCTTATTGAGTGTGGCATTTTTCAAATAAGGTGAGCTTAAGAGGGTATATCCCCAGAGTCACTGGTATGGCCAAGGCCTATGTCTCCCAACCCATGGAGAAGCCTGTAAGAACACAGCTGCCAGAGAGAAGCAGGAAAGTATCGAGGTGTGCTGGTCTCCTCATCTTCCCTGGGATCAGTTACTGCTACTTGCACACAAAGGCCATGACTAGCATGAGTGATTACTGTGTTATTAGCTATTGCCACAGCAGTACCACGGAGCAAGCCTCTCCTAAACCCAGCCACTTCGTTCAGCTGAGGATCAGAGATCCAGGACAGAGTCAGCTCTGCACAGCACAAACTAGCTCATCTTCCTGGGAGGAATGAGAGCCAGGGTGCATTCAAGGTAACCACAGAGGTCCATGGGGACCAGCAGGCGTGCCAGGCTTTAGGAACTTGCACACCGCTGCCCCTAGATTGTTCTGTGGGCCAAAGCAGGTCCTGAGCCACAGAGTCCCAAGATAGGAAATATATTCCACCCATGGGAGGAGCTAGAAGTCTGCAGGGCAGATGGCACAGATTAAGAGGGCAAAGAAGCAGCCCATCCAGTAGCTCCAAGGCTCCTTCATGAGGTGGCCGTGAAGTTCTAAGGAAGTGGAGTGTGTGCACACAAAGGTCCTTTGTAAACTGTAAAGTGCCAACTGCATGTGCTATCTGTGCTGATGGTGCTGTCTCATGACTTCTCCAAGAGCCCTCTAAGCTTTCTCTGTGCATCTGGTTTAGAGATTACACGTCCTTGATTGTAGTCACTGAAAATGGGTTTCACATTTGTTATCCCCAAGAATTACATGGTGCTTTCCCTGTACTTCCTGTGGCATCTCAGCCTAGTCCCGTGTGCCTTAAGCAAATTTAACTCCACGCCCTCAGATGAGGAGGAGGGGAAGGAGGCCGAAGGAGAGGCTCCCAATCTCAGTATTCGTCTCTTTACTCTTCCGCTGTTTAACCAGGCCTGGGCTTCCCTGGTAACCACAGTCACAGAAATAAACAGACACGGAAATAAACACAGAAATAAAAATCAGCACAATGAAGTTTTAGTTTAAGGGCCTAAATTCTTGAGATTCAATATTGACCTGAGGCGTTTCACCATCTACACTGTCTCCCCTCCCCAGATCCTAAGGGACACCTCCACTGGGGGGAAATCCCTCAGCCAACCATAATTCTCAAAGAATTGGAACATAGAACCCACCTCCAGGAATTTTGCTCCACCCTGGGTAAAAAATATAGGAGGTTGCAACACTAGCTGAGAACACTGAATTTTTAATTTTTTTCCCCAATTACCATGCAAAACCCCTGTGTTCAAAAGAGAGGAAAGCAGAGCCGGCCCACTTGAACAGCATGGTGAGGAGCGGAGCCCTGTGTGCTGCACTGCTTCAGACCCCGCATGGGATGGAAGACCCAAGCGGCCTCTGTGCCCCGGGTACAACTCAGAGCAAGCTGGCGCTCTGGCCAGCTTATTGAGAGCTTTGCCACAGTCCCAGCTGGGCAGAGCCCCACAAGGCCTCAGAGCCCGGCATTCCTCTCTCCCTGCAGGCCGATGCCAAGATGGTGTGTGATGTGGTGAGTCGCATGGAAGACACCGAACCTTTCGCCGCCGAGCTGCTTTCTGCCATGATGCGACTCTGGGGTGACTCAGGGATCCAAGAGTGCTTCAACCGGTCTCGGGAATATCAGCTCAACGATTCTGCCAAATAGTGAGTGTCAGCTGCAGGTGGGAGGCCTGCAGCTGGGTGGAAGGGGTGGGCACCAGTGGGGCCGTTCCAATCAGACCACTGGAGGAAAGCATCAGGAGGAACAAGGCACTTTTCTTCCTGCCCTAGGATAAGGAGGCCAAACAAGGAAAGGAGAGGGCAGGAGAGACAACCAAACAGGAAAGTCCCCACCCCAAGAATCAGGACCTACTTGTCCTGGATTATGCCTGCACTCAGTGAAGGTACCAAGGTAGCAGAGTTTTTTTTTTCTTTGAGGGACTTTGACCCCATACTTACAAACCAAGGGCCATATAGGCAGGAAATAACTCAAATAGTGCCATTTTGTTTTATTTTGGAGAAAATAATAAACTTTTAGGACTGGAGATGTAGTTCAGTGGTAGAGTGCTTGCTTAGCGTGTGCAAAGCCCTGGGCCCAATCTCTACAATGCAAATGTACCCCAAGACAATTACAATACCTTAGTAAACTTCCCATTCCTCTAGTTTTAAAATTAAAAATAAAGAATAAAGTGCCAGACACAGTGAAGCACACCTGTAATCCCAGTACTCTGGGGGTCTGAGGGCAGGAGAATCACAAGTTCAAACCCAGCCTGGACAACTTAGTGACTTAGCAAGACCTTTTATCAAAATAAAAAAGAGGGGGAAAAGGGCCAGAGATGTAACTTAGTGTGGAGGCCGAGGTTCAATCCTCATCATCACAAAAAGTAAAAAAAATAAGGAATAAGTAACACCATTCAATAGATAGAATAATCAGATATGTAATAACTAAGGAGGAGACGGATTGTGGGGGAGGAAGTGGTAGAGAAGAGTAGAGGAAGTGGAAGAGTGGTCAAAGCTAGAGCAGATGAGAAAAAGCAGAGAGGAAAGGCAGAGAAAGGGCCTCCAGACTCTTCGGGTTGACCCACCAAGCTGTATTACTGTTGGACATCCTTATGGTTTCTGCCCTCAGCCCCCACAGCAGAGCTCCTGAGATGGGAATGTGATGGATATGTCTTCTGCCATGCAGGCACCAGGATTGCACCTTGGTGCTCAGGAGAAAAAAACCCACGTTTGCAATCTGGTGCCCAGGCTCTTCAGTGGGGGCCTGCAGGACGTTTAGCAATGTCTGAGGAGTCTTTTGGCTGTCATCATTACAGTGGTGCTCATGGCACCGAGGGGTTAGGGGCCAGGGATTCTGCTGAACATCCCTGTTGTTAGGTAGGTCCCAACAAAGAAGGATCTGGCCCAAAGCATTAATAGTGCAGACATGAAGAAGCCCTGTGCTGATGTCACAGGCCGAGCCAACAACAGCATTTGGGTTTTCATTGGTGGCAATGACAGCTAACAAACTAGGGATTCTAGTAAGGCTAGGAGTGTCTTCCCATTTCCTCACACCTAGATTGCCCACAGGGCAGATGCCTAAATCCTGCAAGTCCCATGTGGTGGTCACACAGGCTCCCAGACCCTCGTGGGAAGGGACACAAGCTTCCTGGGCACACTCAATTCACAGAGCCAGAGCCAGGCCTTCCAAGAACCCAAGAAGCCAGAGAGTGTCCTTTTCACCTGGCTCCCCCCAGGACCACCTGGTGGCCCTCAGCCTAGGAAACCTCCCTCCTTCTCTGCCTCTCCGTCCCCACTGGGAGGAATGGCTGGACCCTCACAAGCCCCTTGCACCAGCTGGCCCCCAGCTGTCTTCTGATGGCTCATCAAATCGTGTTCTTCACTTATATTTTTACCTACTGCATTAATTATAAAATGAATCCACTTCAAAAACAGTTTTGAAACAATAGACAGGGGTATAAAATGAAGAAATCTCCCCCTCCCAGTCCTGCCCCCTCCACTATAAATTATTCTGCTTTATTGTCCTGGTGGTGATAAGAAAAAGTTGATCTTCAAACTTTAAGTGGAATACTTCCTGACCCCCACTGTAGGATGAGGAATTCAGCTCACCTTCCTTCCTTCCACCCCTTTCCACATCCACCCCCAGTTTTTCGCTAGTGACAGGACTATTTTTAGTTCTTCGGTGGCTATCATTACAACTTTAAATAAGAAACTCAAGTCAGTATTCATCAACTCCCCACCAAGAAAAGCTGAGGAAATTCACCTCCCCTTTATATTCTTTCTCCCTCCCTCCTCTCTCTCCTCTCTCTCTCCCCCTCTCTCTTTCTTTCTCTCCCTCTCTCTCCCCACTTAGGTTCTCTGTGCTTCCTCTCTGGGACAGGGCTGCACAGCAGGAAAGAGGGAACACACAGACCATCAGGGTCAGAAGGACCTTAGATACCTTTTGGTACAACACTCGGGTGTTGTCTTAGTGGTTAAATCTCATCTTCTGACAAAATCTTGCACAAAGAAAAGTAAATGTGTCATGATAGAAAGGAGGAGGGGACACTGCTGACACCCTAAAGCCCCAGTCACCACATACTCTGACCCCTGCCCATTAAGGTGAGGGCCCAGGAAAGGGAAAGGGACAAGGTCTGTGTTGTGACTCCCAAGCTGTCTCCACTCTCCATGTGTCCAAGCCTCTGCACACACAGCTGGCTCTCCCCTCGGAGCAAGCGCTCTGAGGTAGGTCCCAGCAACCCTGAAGGCCTGGCTACTCCCAACCAGCGCTGGGAAAAGGTTCCATGCCTTGTTGGCTTTGGCTTGCCCAGACCCAGTCCCCACTGAACGTCCCTGCTGGCCGCCCACCTGCCAAGACTGCTCACGGCCTCTTGGGCCCCAGGCCTCCTTCCGCAGCTCCTGCTCACTGGGTACTCGCCTCAACCTCCTCACCGGCCACCCTCACACTTCCTGCCCATCTCTCCTGGAGGCCTGAGCTCTGGCCTCAAACCTCTTCCTGCCAAAGCCTGGTGCCTGGGCAGTCTCCAGTCCCACATGGTTTTAAATTCCTTGCACACCTGGACCGCTTTCAAATGGGCATCGCAGGTCAGCCCTCTGTCCTGAATTCTGCCTCCTTGGTGTCTATCTGGACATTCAAACAAACCTCAAATTAAAACGAGGCTGTGGAACTCCTGAGTTCACCCTCCCCAAGAGCTGCTGCCCTCTTCCCTCCCATTACTGTCTTCACTGTCGCCATGAGGCATTTTAGGTTCTTCCTTTCATATCCCTCACCTGAGCGACCTGAGCTACCGACCTATCAGACACATCCAGAACGCACCTGCCTCCCGTCATCGCGCACCTGGCCGATGGCAGCACCCCTGCATCCCAGCACGCTGCACCATGACCAGCAGAGCTATGACGGCTCCTACAACCTTCCCAGAGCTCCCGTGTCACACAGAGCAAAAGCTCTCGTCCTTTCTGAAGCCCAAGGGCCTGCATGCCACACTCACCCTGCCCCTCTCAGCCGTGATCTGCCCAGTCCCAGCCCAGGCACACGGCCTCCCACTCCGCCTGTCTGTGCTTCCTGCCTCACTACTCCCTGCCTACACCGGGCTCCTCCTCTACTCACTTACTCCCCCCAGGCTCCCCCACCACCCTACAGCCCTCCCAGCCAGCCGCCTGCTTCTTTCCTGACACTTCCTACCTCCCTTGCTCACATGTGCACACACACACACACGTTAGTGCACAGGCTCTGGGACGGGGCTCTGTGTCAGTTACCATCTCTGTCATTGCCCAAGCTGGCATGTGGGGCAGCGGGCGGGGAGGATGCACAGCAGGTGCACATTCTCCCTACCCACCACCTCCCTGCCTTCCCACTGCCATCTTGTGTGAGACAGGCAGGAGCCAGGTCATGTGTCTAAAGGAGGTTTGCCTGGCTGGGACAGCAGGGGCGAGACTAGGGGTCCCCTGGTCTGGTGTCCAGAAGGAGAGAGAGCAGGGTCAAGGAGACCCGCACAACCTGTCGGCAGAAGCACAGGCAGCCCAGCTTCCCGGCCCTCCCGCCCCCACCGAGCCTTCCACAAGGAGCAAGTCAGGCTTATGAGAGGCAGCACTGGGAAGAGCGCTGATTCCGAAGGCCCGGCTCCCAGGGCCTGACGTGGACCCTGCACCCCACCTCTCCACCCCTCTGCCCTTCCCAGAGCATCTGCTAGGGAGAGGCAGACAGACCCCTTGGTAACTAAGAAGGAAGTGTGCAAGAGCAGGCACGTGCTCACGGCCTCTCACGGTGCACAGAGCACTGAGAACGAAGACACTGGAGCCAAGCATCCAGGTCAAGCTGCGTGCACAGTCCTTACTTGCCCCGAGCCTCACTTTTCTAATTATAAAACAGTAAGTACACTTGGTACAGGGAAGTTAAGGCTGGAACATGGTCCCATGTAAAGAATAAACCGGCTGGGTATGCTGACATACTGCAGTATAATCTCAAGTTTGAGCCTAGCCTGGCGGGCAACTTAGCAAATTAGTAGGACTCTGTCTCAAAATAAAAAGAAGTCAGTCACACAAGCCTAAATATTGCATGATTTCTCTTATATGAGATGCAAAGTATATATAAATATGCAAATAAAGAGCAAAATAGAAGAGAGATAAATAGGAAGTAGGAAGAAGTTCAAATCCTTCCCCAAATTACATGTTTTGTTGTTTCAAAAATACTTTTATATATATGCTGATTTGTTTCATTTATATTACTAGCTTATCTTAGATTGTTGAAAAGAAAGTTTTGTGCTATCCGTTTCTTTTTTGTAAGACTCTTTTCAGTTTATGTCTTGTACTCTGAGTAATTACGTTGAAGATGATACACACTGTATTAACTTGTTATTCTCTTCTTATTTTGTTATGAAATTTTATTTACTTCGTAAAGTAAAAAAAAATTAAAAGAGGCTGGGGGTGTAGCTCAGTGTGAAGGCCCTGGTTCAATTCCCAGTACCACTAAACAAATAAACAAACAAACCTAACTGTTGGCCATTATGATTTTTAAAATGAAGAAACAGAGGCTGGGCATGGTAGTGCATGCCTTTAATCCCAGCACTTGGGAGGCTGAGGCAGGAGGATCACTGTGAATTCAAGGTCAGCCTAGACTACGTAGAGAGATCCTGTCTCAAAATAAGTAAATAAAAATAAAATGAAGAAATAGAAATGACAGGATGGTATAATAAATGTTGTAGTCCCACTTAGGGGTCTTGTCTGAGTGTGCCTTAGGCTGTGCCTGTGTCTGCACGGCTCTGTAGGGTCTGAATGACAGGCTCTCTGGGATCTCCAGGCCAGGACCTTATGGTCTTCCTGCCTTGGTTGTCCCCACACCTCTGGCTGGGCCTCCAGTCTCCTGTGAGCACCTCCAGCTAATACTGGACTCTGAAGGTAGGTGGCCTGCAAGCCCAGAGCAGTGCCCAGGTGCCTGGTCCATGGCCCTGTGTGTTGCCCTCCCCAGCTACCTGGACAGCCTGGATCGAATTGGGGCCGCCGACTACCAGCCCACCGAGCAGGACATCCTCCGAACCAGGGTCAAAACCACTGGCATCGTAGAAACCCACTTCACATTCAAGAACCTCCACTTCAGGTGAGGCCCAGGGAGACGGCCAGGTCCTGGTGAGAGCAGTGGAGAGTTGGGAGATGCCCAAGTCGGCCTCATCTCATCTGGTACGGCCAAATATGGGCCCACCTCAGGGAGCTTTGGCATTGGGACAGCCTGCCTGTCTGTGTGCTTATTTTCTGCCACCTTTAAGGACTAGGATGAGAAGGGGGCTTCCTGGGAGAGAAATCATGAAATAAGGCTGTGAGGAAAGGGAGGATCTGGATGGAAAAGGAAGGGAGACTTATCCCTGCAGTGACTTCTGAGGAGTGGTGGCGGGTAAGCCCAGGAGATACCGGTGAGATCCTGAGGACCCAGGATATCTCAGAACTGGAGGAGCTGAAGAAAATAGCTCGCCCCTCTCCCAGGATATAGGGGAAGCTGAGGCCACAGGCCCAGAACACAGTGAAGACAGGGCTCTAAGTACCTTAGAATGTGAGGCCAGATTTCTTGGGGCTGCCGGAGCACTATGTCCCCGAGGGGCAGCCTCCGTGCCCTGAGGTCTGGCAGCCCCTACCCTGCCCTGCCTTCCAGGCATGATTTCTGGGTGTCAGGTAGAACAGGGAAAGATGCCAGAAGGGAAAGGAGGCCCCGGACCTCAGGCCAGTGGACAGTGTAAGTGCTGTCTCTTGGCTCCCTGTTCCTCATGTCCAGATGGAGGGGCTGAAGCTCCACATTCCAGTTCCTGGGCCCAGCAGGCAGCCTCACCGCGGGGCTGTGGAGCCACCCTTGTAGGCCCTGTGGTTCCTGAGGGCCTCCGTGGCCTTCTAGTCTCCTCAGTCTCTCCTGCTCACCCACGAGGTACAAGATGGGGACCTCAGCTCAGCCCTGCCCAATAGTCACATTGTAGAGGAGCCACAGAGGCCACTGGCCTGCCTCCCTGTGTTTCAGGCGGGGAGGTGGGATCCACGGGAGTCGGCAGTAGGATGAGACCCAGACCTGTTTCCTTGCCGCACACCTGCTTACATCTGCCTGCAGTTGCTGTCTTCTACCTGTCCACAGGGGCCCAGGCCCACCCACCCTGAGTTGTGTCCCAGTGGGCTTCCTGGGTCCAGGAGGCTTCAGGGATCCTTGTGCAGAGAATTAGGGTATGAAACTGACCTCTCACCGGAGGACCCACATCCTGCCTGTCCACGGTCTCCTCCATGGACCCCTCAGGGTAGTCAGAGAGGAGAGGCCAGGAGCCATTCTGCTAGGGAGGGGTGGTGCAGAGCATAGATGACCCCAACTTTGTATGCAGACAGGCCTGAGTCAGACCCCAGCTCCACTGTCCTGGACTCACACCAGGGACTTAGGCACAAACTTGACACCGTGGTGCTCTACTTTTCCCAATTATAGAACATGAAAATTCCTGCCATCTCCTTCCTGGACAGATTTAGAGTTTGCCCAGAGCATACACACAAGAACAGAATGCCAGTGTTAGCATGAGAGGGGGACCTCTCAGCGACACCCCTTGGGGCTACCTGGGATTGCCCCCTTAATAAAATTCTGCACGTGGAGAGTCACCCCGTGTGAGCACAGCCATTCTCGGGACAGGCTCCAGGAGCAGTCATGGCTGCCCCCATTCCCAGAATAGCAGTGGTTCATCTGTCAGTCTGTCAGCACCTGAAATGAGGCCTCCTCGTGAGGCACCGAGCACTGTGCCCATCCCTGAGCACGTGCACAGCTGGACCACCAGACATTCACCACCAGCCTGGGCCCCGCCACCCACAGCTCCCCTGTCTTCCTGGCAGGCTGTTTGACGTCGGGGGCCAGCGATCTGAACGCAAGAAGTGGATCCATTGCTTCGAGGATGTCACGGCCATCATCTTCTGTGTCGCACTCAGCGGCTATGACCAGGTGCTCCACGAAGACGAAACCACGGTAAGTGGCCCTAGGGCATACTGGGCAGAGGGCATCATGAAGGGGGCACAGAACTGGCCACTCTGGGAACACTTAGGCCTCAGTCGCCCACAGGGCTCTAGGGTTCACCCAGCTGCGGTGGCTAGGGTCTCATGGTGGATAGGCCATGAGGCCCAGTCTCTCACTCCGTGTTCCTAGAACAAAGGCCTCGGGACATGTGCAAACCAATCATACAGCTCTGCAGAACTGAGCTTTTGGGCAGAGCCTCTTTAGTCACTCTGGAGTCGCTGGAGCCATCAGGCCGGAACAGAATTAAGCAAACCCTAAATACCAGGGTGCAACCGAGCAAGAATGTTCATACAACAGAAATAGTTGTTTTAGCCTTGACAGCCACTTCTGGCACTGGCCAGGGTGCTGCAGGGAGGTGTGTGGGGCCAGCAGCCCCAGAAAGACAGCGGGGACAAGGAGTACTGGTGGGCGACGGGTGGCACTGAGCTCCGTCTTTGTGGTGTGCCGGGCCAGGGTCCTGCCTTCTCTCTGTGCGTCGCATTCAGCCTGGGGCCTCTGGCTTTGGCCTCTGAGAACTGCCAGACCCGCTTCGGAGGGGACAGTCATTTGGAAATCAATGCGGACCTTGCCTTTTCTGCTCCGTTACTGTTACCCTGGAGAGAGAAAGAGAGTGATTGTCTGCCTTGTCAGAGGTGCTAGCAGTGGCGGGACTGACCCACAGGCAGCAGATGGAACCATTTCTGGCACAGAGGTTGTGTCGTTGCTGGTGATCGTCCTCGGCCCCCAGGGTACTTGGCCTTCCTTTCCTCAGGGTCTGCAGGGGAGCCCGGGCCTAGTGTGTGGCCCACAGGATCACCGGAGATGAGCCCCTCGCGCCCGAGCTCACATCCCAGCCCTGTCCTCCTCCCATCTAGAACACACTCAGACCCTTAGCACCCGAGCCTTTAGGTTTGAGGAAGGGCTCGTCGTTACGCTGGCCTTGAGTAAGGTGTGTCTTCCCTCTGGGTCTGAGTTCCTCGTCAGCCCAGGCCCACTTCTCCCACAGACTGCTGTGGAGATGGGATAAACTTTGGGGTGTGGGCTACTGGGCAAGGCGCTTTGGGGGAAGGGTCCGCCACCTCAAGGGGCTCATGCACAGTGGTGGGGCTTTGGCAGATGGGGTTGGAAGCTACCAGCTGGAGGGGGGATCCGGACCCGTGCGATGTGCTGACTCTCCTTGGCTGGGTTTCGGCTGCGTCTTTCTCAGCGCCTCAGCAAGCAGTGGTGTCTACGAGGTACCAGCCTAGGCCTGACCCTGAGAGTGGGGCAGGGCGGAACACCCTGGGCCATGCTTAGGTCCAGACTCAGTGAACACCCAAAGCCCAGCACAGCTCCCGGCAGTGCACCCCTGAGAGTGACTGCCCCCAGCGTGTCCACTGAGCCTTAAGTTGACCCTGTGTTGTTAGAGCCACTGTTCACGTCCTCTTAGCCACCCCATTGTCTAAACTCGGCTTGGTTCGTCTTTTCTCCTGGCAACACTTGGACGTAGCTGCTTCATCTCACTGTGGGATTCAGAAAGTGACAAAGCTGGAGGCTGGGGTGGGAAGCCTTTCTCACTGGAGTGGCCATTGGGTTGAGGCTCTCACTGACCTCTGGGGGAGAGTACAGATGCAGGGGGATCTGTCTGGGTGGGTCTGGCAGCCAAGGACACCAAGCTCCATGGCCCTCAAGTCTCCGGGGAATGTGGGCACTGGGACCAGAGCCAGGCCATCCTCCCCTGAGAACTCTTCACGGGTGCTACCGAGTAAGGCCCGGGTCCAGGAGCACTTTCCCTCCGGTTTCCTCTTCCTCTCCTAACTGTTCCTCCCTCACCCCCTCCCTCACTTCCCTGCTGCTTTCCTCTCTCCCCTACCCCTCACCACAAGGGCTGGAGTACAAGACCTTAGGGAAGCAAAAGCATGTCTTTCCTGGGCCCTTTGTTCCCCAAGACTGGTCACCTGCAAAACCCAGGGAAGAGCAGCAGCAGCCCTCCAGGGAACGGGGTTTGGCTTTGTGATCTGACAGCAGCTAGGGTGGCTCATTACCACGGTGGCAGCAAGAGCACTGCTGCTGTTGTAGAACCAAGTAGTCGTCCCTGTGTCCAGGCATGTGTGGGCAGAAATGGGTGGACGTGGGCAGCGCTTGAGTCAGATGGGTCTGGTCCAGGGTCTGGCACCACCCTGCCAGCTGTGAGGTCTTGGGTAACCATCGCACCCTCTTGGGCCTTCTCTTTAAGTGGTGATGATGGCAGACTGGGTTTGTGGTGACCATGAGACCTCTGGGCCCAGACCCGTAAGAGGGCCTGAACATAGGAGGTGTGCCTCAGTGAAGGCCAGGCCCTGATCCTCTCAGACACCGTGGCTGAAGGACAGGCTGTCAGGCACGGGTGCCCTTCCCCAGAGGCAAGATATAGCCAGCAGTGACCTGGTCCTTGGTCCTCAGCCTTCCTCTCTGGTCAGCCCCATGCTTCTCAGCCTGGCCTGGGGTGAGAGTTGGAACTGCCCGAGACTGAGGTGTCTGGAGACAGCTCCTGGAGCTAGGCCGTGCAGGCCCAGGGGCCAGTGGCTGCCGCCCACCGGACACACCCTGAGACCCCGAGGACTCATCCTGTCCTCGTACCTGCTCTCAGCACCGCCCAGCCAGGCCACAGGCTGCCACAACTTCTCCACCACCACTACCACCACCACCGCCTGCAGGGCCTTACCTTGCCAAACCAAGGCCAAACCCATGAGCAGATTCTGAGAGACCCTTCAAGCCCAGCAGGTATGATGCACCTCCCTCCAACCAGAACCGTCGCTAAGAGTTGAAAGCAGCAGGTTCTCGGCACCCCTGGTGACTTTGCTGTGAAAGCCTGCCCCAGCCCACTCCCTACCCACATGCATCAGCCACTCATTCGTTCCTCCGACTGAGGATGGATCTCGCTTTCCAGCCACACAGTCCCAGTCCAGACCTGCCTGGACTTCTGTGAACCTGCACGGAGGCTGAGATTTCTGGCACCAAGACTGGTCAAATCAGTTTTTCAGTTTTTATCTTTCTTTCTCTCATAATTTGCCGCTAGGAGTTTATCTTCCTCCCATTTTTAATCTGCTTTGCTGTGTTTCTTCTTGGGGTTCTTTTGGCCCCTCTACTGAGAAACCAGCCAACAACCAGTTCTCCCAGAACCTCCCCATGCCCCATCCACCACCCAGCCAAGCCACCAAATCACCCAACTAACCAAGGCCACAGCAAGATCACCCCCGAGACAATGTCCCCCTTGTGTCTGCTTCCAACTCTGGATTAATTCGAGGATCTCTCAGTCCTCGGTTAATGTTACCCAACTGAATGCGTGCACCCTCCCAAACCTTGCTGGCAAAACCAAATGAGACCCCGGTAGAGAAGTCTGCATGAACCACGGTTCTGTGTAGACACTTTGGATGGTGGTTGCAGCCCTGCCCTCTACGTGCATGGTGCATGTCCTCTCTAGGAGCTGGAGCCTCTCCAGTGACCTCGCTGCCCCACTTGGGGCCAGCTCCCTCTGGAAGGGGGGCAGTACCTCCTGCCCACCCCAGCCCCACCCCACCCTGCCTGTGTGTGGAATGAAGCAGGGACATGTCCTGTTTGTCCTGTGGGCCCTCCCGTCTCCGTCCCCAGTGATGCACTCAGCCACATTGGTGGACCTTCCCTTTGCTTGTCCCGCTGTGTCGTGGCTGCGTTGGGTCAGGGCCTCCCACACTGCCGTCCCTCACACGCCTGCCCGCTCTGTTGCAGAACCGCATGCACGAATCCCTGAAGCTTTTCGACAGCATCTGCAACAACAAGTGGTTCACAGACACATCCATTATCCTGTTCCTTAACAAGAAGGACATATTTGAAGAGAAGATCAAGAAGTCCCCACTGACCATCTGCTTTCCTGAGTACACAGGTAAAGACCCCTCCGCAGGATAGTGGGGGCCTGCATGGCCCCTTCTGGCCACAGGGGTTGCTGAGGGAGCAGGCTGGAATGCAGGCTTCCACTGCTAACTGTGTGATCTCAACAACTTTGGGGGCCTGAGTTCCTCGTCTGTGAACAGGGACTGTGTGTCCAGTGGGAACACCAAGGTGATGATGGGGCGACGAGCTGGGGCTCAGAGCCGAACCACACAAGGTCCAGCCCTGGCTTGGCCATGTAGGAGCAGCCCAAACAGGTCACATGGCTTCACTGTGCCTCAGTTCCACGATCACCGTGATTGTCCTCCCTCCCTCCAGAGCTGCTATGAAGATGAAATGCGCTAATGATCACACAGAGCATAGTGTAGTGCCTGCCACTCACTCTGAGTTATGCTTGTGCGAGTTTGCTCTGACCTTTGGGATGACGCTGATGACGGAGAAGCATCCTGTCACAGCACCTCCCACATGGAGTGGCTACAAGACTCAAATGGTCTGTTGAGCGTGACAGAGCCTCGTGAGCCGCAGGGCCCTGGCCACCTCGCAGAAGGTGTTGGGGACAAAAGGCCAGCTGTCGATATCGCAGTGGGCTTCACCAACTCTGGGCAGGTGGGCAGGCAGGAGCAGCCTGACCAGGGTCCCTGAGGAACTAAGGCTGGCAGCCCCAATCAAGAGATAGCAGGGCTATAGCGGGGCCCCAGGTAACCCAGTGCTCACCATCTCCACAGATGGCCAGGCCCTGGCCAGACAGGTGAATGGAAAGCAGCATTTTCTGCCTGGCCAACCCTCAGGCCTGCAGGGCATAAAGCAGGGACACACAGAGTCCCTGCAGGGTGGTCCTCTGAGCTGTGGCCTGGGGTTGGGCAAGCAACACAGCTTCCTGCCCCTCCCCACCTCCACCCAGGCTGACTGCCCTATGGACCAGTATCCCAGGAGCCTCCGACCGGAAGTGAACAGGGCTCAGCCTCCCTCACAGCCACATTCCCACCAGCCAAATTCTTCTCTAGCTCTAAGTTGGGTACCTGTGGATCCTGCCTGTGAGGCAGTGGAAGCAGGCAGAGTGATTTGGTCGCCAAGACTAGTCTGGAGCTGGGGCATGGAAGGAGGGAACCCCTAATTGAGGGAGTCTGAGACCTCCTTGCTGTCCTGCAGATACTTCCCTTACCTCCAGCCCGGATTTAGCAGCTCTGTGGTCTGGTAGACCCTCAGACCAGGCCTGTGGCCTGCATTAATGGGCTTGAGATGGCTGCGACCCTTCCCCCAGGTATACCACCAACTTAACCCTGTGACTCAAATGCTGGTTCTCTTCCCTGCCTGTCCCTTAGCAAGGGGCTGCAGCCCTGCCTATGCTGGGCCTAGATGATTGCGGACTGTGGGGGCTTCAGTGCACCTACCCTTCTGCTTCTCCCCAAGACAGCAGATGCTCTCCCAGATACCCTCTTCTGGGCACCTGGGAAGCAGATCCGTATCCTCAGTGCACCTTGAGGAAGATGCAAATGAGTGAGCCAGGAATTCTTACTCCTCCTGAGTGAGCACCAGAAGAGGGAGGGGACAAGAGGAGGAAGGAGGCCAAGGTGGTTCACAAACACCACCCTCATCACAGCAGACACAGACCCGTTTGTCCCACTTTGCCCCGCAGAGGCTGGGCAGCTGTATCCTGGTTGCCCTGCCCTGCAGCCCCACGGAGGTTACACCCACACGAAACTGGCGCCTTTGAACTGATCTGCTCATGACCCGTAGTAAGATGTGAAGTTGACATCCTCGGAAGTCAGCAGGCGTAAGTATAAGAGGAAAGCGGCAGTTTTGTGGAACAGCACTCACCTGTAGTACAGGAGATGTCTGGGAAACCTCAGTATATTTCGGTGGTGGCAAATCTGGCATGCATGCTGTAGCCGGCTGTTTGTTATCATTAAGAGCTCTAAAAGGTTCACCATCACTGGTCTGTTTGTTTCTTTCATGGTCTCTACCCTGGACTTGAAAGGCTATCAGGATTGCTTAGCCCACTGTTGGAGATGAGCCCTTGGTGTCCCCACCCCACTGGCCTTTTCTGACAGGCTGTCTCTGAGACCCTAGGCATCTGCCCCATGGCCCACTCCAGCCAGGCCCAGGGCCATCCATGCCGGGTGGCCCCATGGGTGCCTCCTCTCACTTTCCCTGCCATTTTCTCCCACAGGCCCCAGCGCCTTCACAGAAGCGGTGGCTTACATCCAGGCCCAGTACGAGAGCAAGAACAAGTCAGCCCACAAAGAGATCTACACCCACGTCACCTGTGCTACGGACACCAACAACATCCAGTTTGTCTTTGACGCCGTGACGGACGTCATCATTGCCAAAAATCTGCGGGGCTGTGGACTCTACTGAGCCCCAGCTATCCATGCCCTGCCCAGCCCGCACCCACTCTTCCCCTGGAACCAGAGCTCTGCCACTTCTCAGACCGCTTTTTGCACTAAGGAAGAAGACCCAAGCGGCTGGCACCAGGGGGGAGGAGGGAGCACCCTTCATGCACCCCCACCTCTACCCCTCCGACAGCTGGATGCGCGGTAACCCGTCTGGGCAGGGGTGCTGAACGCCATGCCATGCACCACAAGGCAGGACACCACCTCAGACCACCTGGTGCCACTCACTGGCCACTGCTTTGTCTCTAAGTGTTTCATTCAGAGGCAGTGGTGCAGGAGGGGGCAAAGGTGTCAGTTGCCCCAGAATGGGCAGGTTCTGCACTCTGTGGCTCTTACTGAAGTCCTGAGGTCTCCTGTCATCTGGGTGTACAGGTGGCAGGATGGCCCTGTAGCAGGGTGCAGGCAAGTTGGGGGGCAGTAGAAGTCATCCTTCAGCTTTGGCTGGCATCTGTCTGGTTGAGGGCTGCTCCGTCATCAAAGGCCGGGGTGGGATCAGGCCACCTTTGTGTGGAGTGAGGGCGAGGGCCTCCCACCTCCTCTGGTCATCCTCCCCAACCCTTCCCCTCGCCAGCAGCCCCAGTCCTGACTGCCCCAGGCCTGGGAGCCTCTGAGAATGACTGACTGCAAAGGTGGGTGGCTGGAGTCCAGTCCTGCACCAGGCAGAGTTAGGGAAGAGGAGGGAGACTCTGGGGAGGGAGGCGGAGGCAGCAGCACAGGGCTCTGGCTGGTCTCCCAACAAAACTGACCTGGGTGTGAGTGGACAGACTTTTCCCTCTTGAAGTCAGCAGTGAGTCCAACTGAAACCAGCAGGGATGGGCAGAGGCCTTTAGGGTGGGCGTTCTGGAGGTGGGAGGCCCAGGGGAGGTGTGGACCATGCCCTGCGGCCAGTACCCCTACTTCACTCCATCTTGGCTGCTGTTCTCTTCCCCTCGTCCAAAGGGAGAGGGAACCGGTGCCCTGGAGTGGCAGCTCGGAGGGCCCAGGCCCGCTCAGACACGCACCCTGTCCCCTGGAGGAGCGTTCTAGGACCCTTTGGAGGTTTTGCTGCAGAAGTCCCTGAGTGGACAGAGGTACATGACTTCTGGTAACCCTGGCCCTGGCTGGCCTCAGGCAGTCACCACACCTCCTTCTCGTTCCCAGGTAGCTCCCGTTGCTTGGCGCCATAACCAATAACCCAGGCAGATGTGCCACAAGAGAGAAGAGGGCTGCCTCCCTCCTCAAGCCCCATGCAGGAGATCCAGGGTCCTTCTCTAGCGCCAAATGCCTGCAGGGATGGCTGTCTCCGAAGGTGCCCTTCCTGCTGTCTTGCGACTGCCTCTGGCAGCCAGTCTGCAGGAATCAGCCCGTCAGCCCAGTTCCACATCTATTTGTTCACCTCCATTGTGTTCTGAACCTTGTACCAGGTGCTGGCACATAGCAGAGGACAGGCCCTTGGAGCCAGTTGTATCGATGTCCTGCTATGAGAGTCTGAGGTCCATATGATCATTTTGCCCAACATTGAAGTCGCTCTGGGCAAGGCCAGCTGTGCCCCTAATTCTGCCCTGGACCCTGAGCCCAGATTCAAAAACACTGAAGAGAGGGATGTTGGCAAACCCCATCTCTAAGGCCACTGCCCCTGAGGTAGAAGTCACTGACCTGTCCCTCCTGGACTCTTTATCTCCCAAGAGTGGCCAAAGCCCCAGGCTAGAGTCAGGGCCCTGCATCCAGCCCTTCCCCTCTGTAGGATCAGAGGGCAAGTGCTTAGGGCCTTCCTGCCCTCTGTCCGCAGACTGCCTTTCTCTTCTCTCGGATCCTCCGTCCTGCTCAGTAGTCTTGTGCTGCTTTCAGCCGGTTGTCCTACCCCAGCCTGCTGGCGAGGGGCCTTTGGCTGTCTAGTGTGAGCCCTCAAGGAGAGCAGAGCCAGGGAAGACTGCCTGGGCACCTCATCTCCCAGCCATGCCGTCACCAGCACCTCTACCACGGGGAGGAGGGGGAGCAGCTGAGGGTGATACAAGTTTTGGCTCCGTCGTGGATATGGATGTGGGGGGAAGTGTTGTGAGTGACCAGACAAGGGTAGATCTCTTACCACAGTGGCCCTGGCTGTATCCCCAAAGGGGTCATGCTAAACTCTGGATGCCTCTAATTTAGCAGGCCAAGAGGAAGCTGATTTTTAGGAAGGTTGCCTTTGCCAAACTGGTGAAAATGTGCCTATCACTTAGATGCCTACGTGCAAGCTCCGTGCCCTGCCCAGGAACAGTCCCAAAAGCCAGGTGTCAGCCTTCCCTCTAAGCACTGACAGAGGCCCCCAAGGCTCCCTGCCTGAGTGGGGCTGGGGGGTACCTGAGGCCCAAGGATTCTGGCCTGAGGAGCCTGTGTCCTCAACAGTAGCTCTGGCCTTCTGGGTTCCATAACCACCCAGTGGCCTGTCCCTTTCTGTCCACATTGGCCTGGCTGAGCCCAAGCAGACCTCCACCCTGTCCGGTGTCAGGAGGCAACTCTGCCTCCCAGCTACTGTCCCCAGCCCAGCCCCACAGTCCACTGGTAGAAACTGGAGTCAGCTCTGCCCACATGGACTGAGAGGTGCAGGTAGCAGCCTGACCCTTCCCCAGCTCTATAACCAGACTGTCTGCTAAGCCTCAGAAGGGAAGGCTCTGGCATCACCTTCCTCCCCTACCACTAGTGGGATTACCGCACAGCTCCCATGAGACACATCCTCCGTGGGTACCCCAGTGGCAGACTCTTCTTTCTGGCCAGTCCACATCTAGCTGCCTGTCTTTTCACCATCCAACCTAGTGCACCCTTAAACCTTCTTGACATGTAATCCAAACCCAGGAGGGTGATGTAAGGAGCCCTATCTCTTTCCTCCAGACCCAGTAGTAGCTGCCCACCCCCAGTGAGCATCTCTGGCTGCCTGTGCTTGTCTCTGACCCTTCTGGAAGCTCCCAGACACAACCAGGCAGCTTTCAGGAGGCAACACGTGAGGCTCCAACTCCTTGTCAACAGAAGTTCGATCTGGGGTGCTGAAGTTAAGCACCCCAGACAGTTCCCCTGTCAGGCCACAGACAGCAGAGTGAAGGGTCCCAACAACCAAGAGAACAAGGCCAAGACGTTGGCCATGACCCTGGCGCCTAGGGCACAGCTCCCTATTCCCCAATCCCTCAGTGGGGAGAGTCTTGAATTTAACTTACCCTCCCCAGAATGTGGAGCTGGGGCCTCCAGATAGGCCCTACCGCAGCCAGATGAAGGCCCTGTCAAGGAAGAGGCAGGCAGGGGCAACAGCAGTAAGAATGGCCCCAGTCCAAAGTCCTGGACCCGCCCAGGGAGAAGCTCCCTCAGAAGGGCCACTCCCATCCCCAGTCCCTGTGTACCCCAAGACCATCAGCAGCGTGAACCCATGTCCTCCTTCACCCAGCTCCCACACCCCACACTTGAGGCCCCATATCCATCTATCACATCTGCCATCCCTGCCCCGGCCAGCACACCTTCACCTGCTGGTCTCTACCCGCTGCTTCTGACCAGTACCCTAGCCGCGCCTCCCCCGTCAGGGTCCCAGGCAGGTTGGGCCCGCACCCCACTCCCACCTTAGCAGAGCCTTCCTAGGCGCAGTGATCCCACCTCCCGACCCACCACCACCATCCAACCCATATTAACTGTAATTTTGTAAGAAGAGTGACTTGTTGGTTAATAAATCTCTAGTTATTGTAATTTATTGGCTGCCATAATGTATTTATTAGTCACCTATCATTAATAAAAAGTGCCAGCTCTTTCTAGCGTGTGACGTGTTGTGTCACTCAGTGCCCAAGGAGCTTCTGCCAGGCACACAGCACAACACCTGTCCCCATGCCCTGCTGGGTTTCAGGGCAGTGGGCAGCCTGGTGGGGTGGGCACAGGCCTGCAGGAGGTGGGACTCCAGGTGCCTGGCTGCCCTGCCCTTCTCAGCCCTGCCGTCCTGGGCCCAGCTGCCTTCCAGTCTAGCGTCCTAGTATCTTTGGCATGCTTGGTGCTAATGCCACATGGTCTGGTGCTGACACAACTTTCTTGCCGCTCTCAGACTTCACTGCAGCTGGGTAGGTGGAGGATGTGGGGGAGAGAGCTCTGGGGAGGGCTCCCAGTGGCTCCGAGGGAAGGTGACAGTGGGCAGGGATGGGTGGCTGTTGGCCATCTGTGACCCTTGCTTTTCTTTTCTCAAATGTTGACATGTCTGATTTCAATGTACTTGGTGCGTTTCCTTCTGGGAAGCTTGTCAGGATGAGCTGTGCTCTCGGCTCCGTGGTGATGGGGTCTGGAGGGATGGGGCATAAGGGAGGGTCTCAGTGCCGGCGCCTCACCCCAGCAGTCCCTCTTCACTGCACTCCATAAGTATCCAGGATCCACCCTTCTAGGTCCACTCCAAGATCCTATCCTCACAAAGCAGGCCTGAATGTGCATGTCCCTGTTCCCCAGACCCTGCCCTGCTCCTTGTGTCTCCCAGGACCCCAGACATGTTTAATGTATGTGCATTGTCACTCCCCCCACTAGACTGTGAGCTCTCCAAGGCCTGGAGCCTGGCTGGGTCACCCTGCATCCCTGTGGCAGCCCGCAGGGGGACCTGCACACCAGTGCCAGTCGTTATCAGCTGGAAGAGTGGGAGAGGCAGGCCCACAGCCCTGCGGGTGGGAGGCTGTGGGGGTGCTGAGCCTCAGCCAGTGGGGACAGGGGAGTCTCTGTGAGCTGGCCCGGGTTCCTCATCCAAACCTAAGCTCAGGGCATCTTGGGAAAATACCTTCAGCACAGCTCACATGCTACATGGGCGTAGTCCACATTCTCAACTCGGTCATCCTGGCTGACTCCCTTGCGGTCCTGGGAACGCTGGACATCCCACAGACACCTGTGCAGTAGAACTGGGAACGTGCCTCTGGCTGTGGGCTTTTCAGCTCGTCCCTGAGCAGCTGCAGGCTGTTCCTGTGTGGAGCGGAAGCCCTTTCCTATTGAAACCTTGGGGTCTCAGAGCCTCAGCACCACTGGTGTCCCAGTAACTCAGGAGTGTTCCCTGCTCAGGGTCCTGAACATGGCTCACTTGGCGCTAAAAAACTACCTGGCCTTTCTGGAACAGACTCCATCAACAGCACAAGGCAAATGAGTTTTGCTTCTCCTTGAAAAGGATCATGCAAATGACAGGGAGACATTTGGGGGGAAATGAGAATGAAATTCACTGCTTGAGGCTAGATGATCAGTGAAATCCTAAGAGGTTGCCAAGTGTGTTTAGTAGACTCAAAGGACGATGGTGCTAGCTACAGATCCTGGAGGGGCGAAAGCCATCCATGTATCTAGGTGCTACCTGGGGCCGCTGAGCACTCAGACTGCCCCTCCACCAACCAACCTGAGCCTGGAAGAAACCGGGCTCACACGTCACTGACACAGTACTGCAGTCGCAGAAGAGCTGCCTGAAGGAAGGACTAGTCATGAGGTGTGTGGAACCAGCCATGACTGTCTCGTTTTTTATTCCACGAAAGGCCACAGACTACTCAAATTGACTGGAGAAACCACTGCCTAGGTTCTGGATCTCCCCAGGGCTGAGTCTAAATCTCTGCTATCTCTTTTTTTTTTTTTTAATGTGATGCTAAGAATCAAACCCTGGGCCTCATTCATGCCAGGCCAATGCTCTACCACTGAGCTGCATCCCCAGCCCTAGCCTTTGTTCTTTAGGGTCCCAGCTATGTCCCTTTGTTGTCCTCTAAGGGTTGATGAGGTCAGATGACACAGGTGGGTGAAATGCTAGGCACAGAGCTAGCACAGAGTGGGCTTTGCTGACCAGTGGTGATCACTGCATCATCTTCCTAACTCTCCTGATCAGACAGAGGAAGAGGGCCCTGGCCACTGAGCCAGAAATTTCCTCAGCTCCTGTGTTTGCTCCTCTTAGGGGGACCAAGTTCATATTTCAACAAAAGATGCAAATAGCCACACAGTTCTCATTTCTATTCCTTGTTTCAGTCTGTGTTCAGAAGGAGAACGTAGCCTGGGTTACCTGTGGACTTGGGCTCTAGACTCAAGAAGTCAAGTTTGTAGTGGTTGAGCTCCCAGGGCTAGCACAGGGTTCTTGGGGAAAATAAAGAGAAGCTGTCTCTTCCCCCACCTCCCTGTGCAGAAACATCACTCCTGCAAAAACAGATTACCCAAGCAAATATGCTTGGCATCCCAAAGTAGAAAAATCTGTCCTTACCTAGTACTTGGCTTTATTGCGGATGCCCATCACATGCGTCCATTTGCTGAGCATTCTTCCATGTGCGAGGCAGCACTTCCCATAGGCTCTGCTTATAACCCCTCGCAGAGTGGGATATGGCTGAGTCGGACCCAGCCGGACGGGGTGTGGCCAGTCCCCCAGCACTCCCGGGGGCAGCCGTGGACAGGAGCATCTCTCCTCGGTGGCAGCCTCCAAGGATGGCAATAGGATCTCGGGACTTCCTCTCGGACCACAGGAGAAGCCTGTTGTCCCTCACAACTCCCAGAGGACATTCCCTACCCCCAGACTGGGCCCAGAAGAAAGGTCCAGACCCAAAGAACCAAGCCCAGCTCCCAGTTCCAGCCCAGCACTACCAGCACACATACACATTCTGGAAGACCCTCTCGTGGCTGGAGACTCTGCAGTGGGAAGACCCTGGGTGCCTCTGTCCTCTGCCTCACCCAGAGAGCCATGGTCAGTTCCCAGTGCAGACTCACCACTGGCCCCAAGACGGTGGGTGCACTGATGCAGAGATGCTCTGAGGTCTGAATGAGGCACACTGTGATGTCTGCAGATTGCAAGTTCTCTCTGTCAGCCTGCCTCTCGGAGGAGTCTGGGGCACAGGGGCCCTGTGAGCTGCTGAGCAGCCCAGTCCCTCTCTCAAGCCTAATTCTCCTCTTCTCTTTCCCTGTCTCCATGTTCTCCCTCTCCTGTCTGTCTTGCTGTCTTCCTTCCCACCTGGGGCTGCAGAACCGCATGCACGAGTCTCTCATGCTCTTCGACTCCATCTGTAACAACAAGTTCTTCATCGATACCTCCATCATTCTCTTCCTCAACAAGAAAGATCTCTTTGGCGAGAAGATCAAGAAGTCACCTTTGACCATCTGCTTTCCTGAATATGGAGGTGGGTGTCATGGTGGCCCTGCACAGGAGGAAGCCCCAGCCCTGGCAGGGACCTGGGTCTTTGCCAAAAGACATAAACTGGAGTCCAGCTGCCCATGGGCTCAGGGACAGGCAGCTCAGCCAGACACTCAGGCCAGCTGGTGACCAGGGGCCAGAGCAGGAGTCTGGCAGAGCCCAACACACGGGTGTCACCAGGCCTGGCCCTTCCCGGGACAAGGCCCGAGTGTGGTGGGCAGTGACCCCTCCTGAGCCATGTGTCATGACAGGTGATTCAGGAGTGGTATTGCAGGGATCAGGGGCAGTGCAGACCCACAGGTGTCCCCTCTGCTTTTCTTCCTGGAAGGAAAATGGCCTTCCCTCACCCCTGGCCAGGACAGCCAGAGCACCCTTGCATGAAATGGAAAAGGTGGACAAGTGGCATGCAAGGCAGCCTGGGCTGCAGTCAGCCCCCAGCTGCTTTCTCTACTGCTTTGGTGCACTGAGCATGCTGTGTGTCTGTGTGCCAGCCCAGGCCCGGCCAGACTATGCCACCCAGCCCCATTGTGCCTGCTCTCTCCCACTCTTCCTCCTTCCTTGGTCCTTTCCCAAATCAAACCACCCTGACTACTGCAAGCCTGCTCCACCCCTGCCATCCTGTATTCTGCCTTTCCTGGAGCTTCTTTTTCCTATCTGGTTCTCAGGGGAATGTATCACAGACCCCCCGCAATGAAGCTCTTCCAAACAGGGCAGGAGGGAAGGCAGCCCTGTAGGACGGACACTTCCAGGCTGCCGCAAAAGGCTGGAAGCAGCATTGATGGGATGCGAGGGCCCAGCTGTCCCTTTGGGAACTGGGAAGTTTCTTGAGGTCTCTGGGGTGGTTACCTTTGCATGCTGAGAATAGAGGGCCAGTACCCCCAGTGAAGAAGGATGTGCTGTCCTCCAGGTAGGGGCATGGGCACAGCCAGGCACCACTCACCGACAGCCCCAGAGTTGGCCTGTGGGCACAGGCTGTGATCCTAGGGACACACAGGCTCCCCAACTAGCCAGAGGGTTCCCACAGAGGATGCCAGTCTCTCCATCCTTCTTTACTACCAGGAATGGTGGTGTGAAGTAGAAGGGCCCACTGACTTATTCAAAGTACAGCCTGTATCCTCCCTGATGCTCCACACTACTTAAGAATTTGCAAGAGGCCAGGCGTGGTGGCACACACCTGTAATCCCAGCACTTGGGAGGCTGAGGCAGGAGGATCACCTCAAATTCGAGGCCACTCTAGGCTACATAGTGAATTCAGGGCCAGCCTGGGCTACATAGTGAGTTCAGGGGCAGCCTGAACTACATAGCAAGACCCTGTCTCAAAAAACAAACAAACAGGGGCTGGGGATTTAGCTTAGTGGTTAAAGTGCTTGCCTTGCAAGCCCAAGGCCCTGAGTTCGATCTCCAGCACCAAAAGGAAAAAAAAAAAAAAAAAAAAGAAAAGAAAAGAAAAAGAATTTGCAAGGTGCCTGCCCATCTCCAGGTACAGAGAGGGAGGTGGGGACTGTCCTGCACTCCAGGCTGTTGGGTCTGACAGATGTCAGCAGCACAAAGTCTCCAACAAGGCAAGTGGCCAGAGCAGCCTCTGGAGAAAGACCACCTGCAACTGTGGGCAAGTCACTCCTTTGTGCCTCATTTTTAAAAATCTGGGTGCTGTAACAGATCATAATATTACCCCACAAGGTGGCCAGAGGGGTGACAGGGGAGACAGTGCTTAGTGTCAGGTCTGTATAACTTCTGGATATCACTGTCATGGGTATTCAGAGGATGGAAACCAAACAGGCACTGGCCAGGGAGGAGGTGCCCTCTACAGGCCACACTGCTGACCTCTCCTGCCTTGGCACAGGCATCCCCGTCCCAAACTTTAGAAAGCTGTGGTGACAGGGTGTGTGCCCTGGCAGGCCTGACCCCAAGGCTCTTGTCTAGTGTCCCACTGGAGCCTGATTCGGGCTGTGGCCTGAGGACTGCCGGTCTCACTGCCGTGTAGTGTAGGTGTGGATCCCCTAGTAGATGTTCCCAAAGAAAAGTCAGTGTGAACTTCCCCAGGGACTTTGGGGGATCTGGTTTGAGTTCAGACAGCATGATAAGATGACAAATGTTCACCAGTGTTGAGGCCACATGGGGTGTAGGCCTTTTAGGGACACAGAATAAGCTGGAAGGGTAGGGATAAGAAGCAGCTGACTGCCTTAGGGACTGTGTGGGCCCTGTGCATGGGGCAGTAGCGATGCTGTGGGAAGATGCCAGGCTTAGCAGACGAGGGGGCACCCAGCCTGTGTGGATGGGCTGCCACGGGCACTGTACCACGGTCTGTGTCTCTCCACCTTGTCTAGTCTCAGCTTTGCTGCAGCTCGGCACTCGGAGTGCTTCTGCTCATCACATCTCTGTGACAGTGAGCCAAGAGGGAGGCTCAGACTTGACCTCACCTGAGGAATGTCCCCACCTCACCCCTTATGGTGCCTTACCACCACCTGGAGTCTGATTGTCACTAACCACTTACCAGTCTATTCATTTAAATACAGGATGACCAAAAATTGCATATTTTCTTATTAATTTTTATAAAATAAGAGGAAATGTAAAAATAACAATTTTATCAAACTTAGTCGATACAAGAATACACTGGTTGAAATGAAACCTGCCCGAGCGATGCTCAGGATGGTTGGTACATAAACAAATGCACTACCTGAGTGACATTCAGGATAAACTGTTAAGCAGTTAATGAGGAGAGAAATCCTTGCTGCAGATCCCTCCAGTGGTCCTAATCCCAGCCAGTACACTCTGTGCTCACAGCCTCAGCCCTCGGGGTGAGGAGGCAGAGGGAAGAATGATCCTCCAGCCCCAAAATAACATTATGTTATTATTTTCCTGGGCCAGATCCTAGCAGCACTGAGAAAAAAGGAACATTGTCCTCACGCTGGACTTTTTCACATGTCTGAGTTGGTCCATATTCTGTCATGGTTAATTGCAAGGCATCCTCAGGGCCAAGCCACAAGGGGTTAGGTTGTATCTGATTGGAAAACCCCTTACATCATCCACAGATGTGCCCTGTTATCCCTTCCCAGCCCTGTCCAGGCTCAAGGAGACAACCAAGGAATTGTTGGGAGGTGACATCCCTTATCTTCCCACCACGAGGATGCCATGTTCCCATGTCCTGACCACTCTAAGCACCAAGCACTGGGGCTGCTTAGAGATGCTGCCAGCCCCATGGAGTGACCACTTAGAGAAGCCCACCAAGGACAGAGCACAGGACCTATCCCACTCACCGCTCACCAGGCCTTGAGATGCCAGGAGTCCTGGGACACCACTCTGGTGGGCAGTTCCCTCGTTGGACTTTCTTTCCTTTATTCATTGGAATCAGCAGAACTGACTCAGACAGACCATGGGGAGGTGCTTCCCTTTCATCACTGAGAAAGCAAAAGGGATGACCAGCGGTCATTGTCTTCCCAAGATTCCTGTGTAGATCTGGTGTGAAAACAGAATAAAAGACCCTGCAAAATCAGAAGGCAGGGAAATGAATGCTAAATCTTATGTAGCTCCACCCTGTCTGTATCTTGTTACAGGCTCCAATACCTATGAAGATGCAGCTGCCTACATCCAAACACAGTTTGAAAACAAAAACCGCTCACCCAACAAAGAAATCTATTGTCACATGACTTGTGCCACAGACACGAATAATATCCAAGTGGTATTCGACGCTGTCACCGACATCATCATTGCCAACAACCTCCGGGGCTGCGGCTTGTACTGACCTCTTGTCCTGTATAGCAACCTATTTGGTAATGATTCCAGCATTCACAGAACAGCTTGCGTGCGCGTGCACACAGACACACACAGACACAGACACACACCCACACACACATACAACTAACAAATGCAAGTTGGTAAATAAACTTTACAGAGGCATAAAAAACCTTATATATACACAAATATATATTAGAGAAATCTTTTTAGTTTGTACTAGGAAGAGCTGCGGACAGAACTGACCACCATCCCATAGCTCATCAAGGTTTTCCTGGGACAGCACACGAGCGTGCACGGGTGCGTGCACACACACATCATGGGGGGAGCCTGGTCTGAGTCTGTCCTCCCAAGGACAGCTTTGGGTTGTACTGTGACCCACTGTTGTGAGCAGGGGAGGCGGAGGAAGGCCGGGCCCGGCCCAGCTGGTCCCCTGCACCCCATCCACTGAGGCTGCGTGCGCTCAGTTCTGTCCTGCTCCCATGACAGCCCCAAACCCTCTAAGAAACAGCCAGTGCCCTAAACGTCTCCCTCCCCTCCCCACAGCAACAGAAACACTTAAGGGCACGTCTCTTTTGGGAGGTGGTGGATGTTAATTTTAAGAATTTAGAAGAATCATCGGTCTGATCAATCCACTGTCTCCTGAGTTTTCTTTATTCATGTGAACAAGGCAAGAATCAGAGAACAGGGAGACTCAGTCTGCTTTTGGAAAGAAGCTGATGGGAGGGGACCTGTGAGCCATGGCTCCAGTCCGCCTGCGGAGTTGAAGCCAGCTACCCTCCAAAAGGGCGAGTGGGAAGGAGGGGTGAGGAAGGCTCAGCAGCAGCCCAGGGGAGGGCAGGCTTGCAGACCTGACCGTAATCAACATCTCATGGGGTGAGGGTTCCCAGGGCACCTAGGATGGGCTGCCTTGGAGTTCTTGATCCCTTGTAAGGATGCCCCATCTTGCCGCATCCCAACATTAATTAGTTACAATGTCCTAGGGTTTTTTGGTTGGTTGGTTGGTTTTTAAAATCAAAGAAAATGGTCAGACTGGACCCCTTATCTCTCTCTCTACAGACTGCTTCATGGACTCTTTGCTGTTGACGTTGATCTCCTGGTAGCATGACCTTTTGGCCTTTGTAAGACACACAGCCTTTCTGTATCAAGCCCCTGTCTAACCTACGACCCCAGAGTGACTGACGGCTGTGTATTTCTGTAGAATGCTGTAGAATCCGGTTTTAGTTAAGTCTTTACATTTAGAATTTGAAAGAAAAAAAAAGAACATTTCTCATGTGCTTTGTAGCTTCAAAACAGGAAAAAGAAAAACTTGCCATTTCATCTACAGTTCTTTTTCTTTTGAAATAAATGTACCCATCAGCACCCACCCCTGTCCATCCCACCTCAGTGTGGCCCAGTGCCTGTCTACGACAGGGGCTCCTGTGTGGTGCACTGGCAGGTGGGAGTGTGCTCGGCAGGGCTTTCCAGAGGGCTACAGGCCACTGCACACCCCTGCCTGGCAGTCACCCAGACACCACGGATACCACCAAGCCGTGGCAGCTCCGCTCTCCCCAGGCCCATGCCGCTCCAACCACACCCTCACTCCAGGTTTGTATAGAAAAAGCACAGCTCTCACTGGCCAGTAGCTGCCAAAAAGAATACCTATCATATACAGAACGATGGCCCTATAGAAATGATCTCCCTGCCAACCTCCTTTCTACAGATTCCTTTTGCGATTTCTTTTTTCTTGTTCTTGTTGTTGTTGTTTTCTCCCCATCCCAGTGAGTACTCTGTATCACATACCAGATCAGCTCTCCTAGTCTCTGGGAGAGAGCGCTGCGGTTTTCCTGTGACATTTCCACTTCCGGCGCGTCTTCAGGCGGATGCTCCCCTCTCGTGCGTGCCCCGCTCCACCGTCCCGCTGTTCCAGTGACCTGTGTTCGCGCTCTTTCATGTGGGGATGTTTGTGCTGCAGATAAAAAGAACAAAAACAATTTTTAAATACAAGATGGAAGAAAAACACAAAAAAATTTAAAAAAAAAGATGGAATGTAGTGTTTACATTAAAGCCACAGTTTTCATGACCAGTCCTGTCATTTCTACTTTGACTAGTATCCAGACCCCAGACCTCCTCAGTTTCACTTTTAAGACTTAATATTTGCTGAAGACCAGTCACAGCCATTTCAAATAAAAAGGAGACAAAAAGACAAAACACACAAAAAATTAAAAATACAGAGAAAAAAACTTGAAAAAAAAGGAAAAAAGAAAAAAAAAAAGCCC
This sequence comes from Hystrix cristata, assembly GCA_004026905.1. NCBI lineage: Eukaryota > Metazoa > Chordata > Mammalia > Rodentia > Hystricidae > Hystrix > Hystrix cristata. The sequence goes on from PVJO010000201.1 coordinate 171,912, forward strand.
ACGGGTCTTTCTAAGCCTTTCTATTCCCAATCGGTGAGGTTTCTGTGATATCTTACACACTGCCAGTCTACTTCTCTGACTAATGGAAAATTCATGTGTAGCTCAATAAAGAGAATGTTTGTCTGTATTACTGAGTCTCTCACCCTCCGCCTTCCAGACTATGGTTACTTGGGGCGGGCTTTGCTCCAACAGGAAGGGGAAGTAGGGCTATGGCCACAAACACTGGGAGGCTGGTGGGTAAGGCATCTATCTCCCTATGGGGAGATGCCTAGTTCAAGGTGCAGGAGGCGGGAGATGCCTATAGGGTTCAGGGCGCAAGAGGCAGACAGCTGCCCCCCAGGGTGCAGGGGGGACAGTGCCCCCCAGGAAAGAGGGTGGAGGAATGGGCAGCTTTCAGACTGTAGATGATCCTTTTCTCTTGGCTCGCAGCTGCTCCTTACCTTCAACTGATTTTGTTTCTGGTGGGATTTAGGATTAGAAAGGAAAAGTTAGAGGGCAGGCAGTCCCAATTCCTGTTTTCTGTACCCAGGGGTTGTACCACAGTAGAAGAATGGTGGTCCCCAGGAGTCAAGATTGCCCAAGTGTCTGCACCCAAGGGGTGCCATCCACCGTCACGCCAACAGCAAGCTCAGGACCAGGTAGACCAGCCAGGAAGGTTTCCTTCAGATTTGCCTCCTCGACTGCAGCTGGAGGCTGATGGGGAGGGGTTTGCAGTCCAAATACACAGGAGAACAGGGCAGCGTAGCCTAGGCCACCAAGCTAGCACCTCCTCCTCTGTGCTGTGCTGCTGACACCCCATTTCTCCCCTCGATGGCCACAGATAGGGCCCGGAACGTACAGCAGCCACTGAAGGATGTACATCATGTCCAGGTGCTGGCCATCAGCTAGCAAGCAGGTGTACCTTTAGAGGTCTGCTGACTGAACTCTCCTCCATATGCCCACCAATGGGAATTATCAGTTCAGAAAGCCCCCGCCTGCCCATGGGTCATTTGAATCTTGTGGGAGCAGAGGTGGAGATGATACTGTTTCAGAAACTAGCAATAACAAAGGGACGCATTCCTAGTCAGCCTATGTGCCCCTACACCCACTCTGCCAGGCCACACCTCTTTCCATTGCTTCCCCCAGCGGCTCCCTTAAAAGTATCCCCAATTATATGCAGAGAGGCGCGCACAACCTCCCCTCTATATTGATGGAAAGCTTTGCAGTCCAGGCCAGACCTTGACTTCCTAACTCTGATCTCAGGACAAACCAAGGTCCAAATGGAAGGCTGGAGGGAACCAGGACACTTTCTACACACAGTGTATCTGAATTTCCTTAAAAATGAGCCATACTCTAGTAGGGCCTTTCCTTTTAAATGACATTTGTAGATAAAACAAGCTTATTTTTTCTTTCTCCTGGCGTTGGAATGAACCTAGGGGCTCATATATGCCAGCCGACAGCACTACCACCACCGAGCTACACCCCCACCTTTCCCTTCTCTCTTAAAAGAGGTTAGGACATGTTTTCTGAAAAAGATGCAGGGAAAAGACTGATTAGAGTAAGAATCATGGGCACAGAACCTTTATTTTTCCCCGCTCCACAAGTGATTTTAATGTGTGGTGAGAGAACATTTCTAACAGAAAGTAGGAGCACTAAGAAGGACGCTTCGGGGGTCATCCAGCCTCCCAGGGAGGGTAGGCACTAATCTACAACAAACTCACAAGGCCAAGGATCCCTTTTGTACACATGCCCGACTTCCGGACTTCTGGGATCTCTTTCCCATAGTCACAATAGGATTAGACTTGCAGGCTACAGACAGAACACACTGTCTACACAGCTCGAGTCTGGGTCAGATCCAGAAGCACCTGGGGCTCACACCGGAGTACTTAAGAGTTCAGATGACCACCAGTAAAACCTCCACAGGGACCATCATTCTCTATGGCACACACAAGCTTCAGAACCTGAAAAACCAAGAATCCAAGAGGTCAAAAAACCTGGGCCAATTAAGAAAACGGGACACAAGACTAGTTCCGAAAGAGCCAGAGCGGGCAACTCAACTGCTGCTCACCAGAACTCCCCACTAACTCTAACCCAGAGGCCTGCTTCACCCTCTGCTATTCCAGGGACGGAGCACAGGGAAGTCCTCTGTCCTGCCACCAACCAGCCAGGGCAGTGAAAGGATCCATGAGCCTCACTGCCACGGCCTTCTGCACCTGCTCCATGCTCCCAGGAAGTGATGAAAGCAAAGGGCCCTTCATAGACCCCGAATCCTTAACTGTCCAGGTGCAAAATCTGAAAGTGAATGTGAGACTTCTTTTCCTGGCCTATCTTAAGCTATTTAAGAAGACACTTCTAGTTTGATCACTACTGTATTGCTGTTTTCCCGTGTTTCAAGATCCTATAAAACTGACTGTAAATAATTTTCACACATCTAAAACAGGAATACATGGAATTAGTGTCGCCTTTAATGTGTACAACACACAAAATATAACATAATATAACAAAGTAATCTTCTCTCCCCACTTACCTCGAAAAAATGGAATACCGCGGGAAGAGTGCTGCCTTCTCCAAATAAAATATGAGAAATGAAATCCCCCAACCTCAAAATGAGGAAAAGAACCTCCAACCAAAATGAGAGACCCAAGAGCAAGACGGGATTCACTGTTGACACCTTTGAAGAAAGCTGCCTTAGCTTCCAGTCACACACAGCACACTAGAAGAGTTCGTTTTTTATTATCGTTGTTTTACAATAAAAACAAATAACTATGCTCTCAGCAAAAGAAAATTTTTTTTAAAAATCACACAAATTTACTAACAGCATTTCAAGGTAAGGCTTTTGAAAGATTTACTGAAATAAATTATCTCTGCCTACATATTTACTTTTCAATTACTTTTTTCAATTCAATTACCTTTTTTTCAATTACTAGTCAACATTCTAAAAACTTTCAGTTATGTAAATACATTTAACTTTGCCAATAATTTTAGATAATACTGGATTCTTCCCAAAAAGACTACCATAAAACTAGGCTTTCCAACATTGGAAAAAAAAATCCAACGGGACAGAAAACTGAAGTACATAGCTAAAATTGCATGTTTCAAATCCTTAAAGTTAAATGCATGAAGAATTTGAGAAGATTCAGGACCTGGGTCTGCTTCAAGGCATGTGGGTTTGACATCTTACCTTTCTATGTTTAAACCAATAGAACAAAGCTTTGAAATTGAGGACTCCAAGGAAGAAAGATACAAAAGGTTACCTTTTATCTCTCCCATCTTGCAAGGCCCACCACACCTTGGGCATCATCAAACCTACAGGCTTTGTCACTGCCCAATTTACGTAACCAAGGAATCAAAACCATAAACCAAAGCTTGCTGCTTAGCCCTTTTGAATGTCCAGAGGGAGCAAGAAAATAGGAGACCCAGGGCCAAGCTTATGGGACACAGGAGCACCAGAGTGAATGAAAATAAAGCCAGCTGTGGATCGGGGGGCTCAGGTCAGTCCCAAATAGCATAGGAAAAGGGCCACCTCCTCGTTTTCTGCAGTCCTGGGCTTTCCCCTTCTGCTGCAGGTACTAAACCAGTTCTTTTTACAGGAGGCTCTCCTGGCCCAGGGGTCCAGGAGCCTACGGCCCAGGCCTCTGAACATTCTCAGTGCTTCCTCCCCATGGACAGAGTTTGACAACAGATATTCTCCAATGGCATGGGAGTCAGACTCATACTGGGCACCTCCTCACTGCTATATGCATCCTTCCCAGCACACACACTTCCTGCCAGATGGTAGAGCTAAGGACACCAGCATGGGTTGTGACTTATATAAGGAAGCAGGACTTGAAGGTGCCTGCTAAGGGCAGGTGGTTGCCTACTTCCTCTTGATCATCACCCACCCCCAAGAAATCCTATCAATGCCAGAAGAGATCATGCCTAGAGTTAAAATGTGCGTGTTTCTACAAGGAAGAAGAAATGTCATAGAGAAAGTATTACAAAGGAGGATTAAATTTCTCAGCTGTCCGAACACTATTAAGACCACATGCTTTATACAGCAGCAGTGCAGTCGAGCCCACTTCTTCCCACGGCAGGCAGAACCAAGACCGCCTCTTCCAGGCAGGCGCAGGCTCAAGGAGGTGGCTGCGGATGTGTAGAGATGCTAGGACCTCTGTTGCTTCTGAAGCCTGCGCTCAGCAGCAGCGGCCAGCATCCTCCGACGCAGGGTCACAGGGTCAGAGGACGCACCTTCCAAGGGGAGAAAGTTCTCTGAGGCCGTGTCATCTTCAGAACTTTTGTTCAAGAATCGCCTACAAAAACCGAAGTGTCACATGATAAGAGATGGGAAACTCTGCAACATGTACAGAATGTTGCTTTAAATTTCCCCCTTCTCTGGCCACCTTCATGAAGCTGTCTCACTCAGGATCATCCCATCCCATGAAAGAGACACCTATCCTGTGGGCTGGGGATGTGGCTCAGTGCAGAGCACTTGCCTACCATGCATAATGCCCGAGTTCCACGCCCAGCACTGCAACAAGTAAAAGAGATTTCTTGACAGATGAGCACAGGATCCCAGGCAGGCCTGTCAAGCAGCTGCTCAGCACCCTCTCCTTTGCCCATTCCCAACCCACAGGCCCACCCAGCAGAACCGCCACCCAGATAACACGCTGGTTCTGTCCTCAAGAACTGAAAGAAAAAGTTCCTGTCCACCCTGAGGAGCACTAGATGTTCCAGCTGCCACCAAGGATGGGGGAACGTGTGGCACTCAGATGTGCACTCTGCGCTGACACGGCCGGCTGGAAAGGCAGAGAGAAGTCTTGGAAGCCAGACCCCATGCCCAGGCTAGTGTTAACCTCCCAGGCCTTAGTTTCCTAGTTGTACATTTGCTGAATTGGTTTAACAGTTTTCTTTCTCAGAGTTGTAAAGAGATTAAAACAGTTAATATAAAGAGCTGCAAAGATACTGACACATAAGCACTATCGGCGCAAGTGGGTGCAGAGGTTCACGGGGCTGACTGACAATACCAGCCCACCAGACGCTACCAGCTGGGCTAAGCACAGCCAGGTCCTCTGCTGTCAAGAGGCTTGAAATCTGAGTTTTCAGGTGACATGTAAAGGTTTTCCAATGTTGTCACTTGTTTAAAAAGAAAAGATGTGGGCCTGATATGACAGTGGCCTTCAACTAGTGATTTCTGAGCTGGGCTTTATGTCTACGAGGGTAGCAGAGTCAACTTACTTCCGAGCTTGCTGGAGAAGGTCATCCTTACGCTGGACTAACATGCGCTGTCTCTCATCAGCAGACTTGGAGAAGCGGCTCCCCCGGGCCTCAAAGTCCTCCATCTCGCTGGACTCCACTTCCACCTCGCTGAAGTCCAAAGTCTCCTCGAGGCGAGGACTGAGGTCTAGTGGCACACGTTCAGTCTGAACATAGGGGGACAAGTGTGAGCACAGGCCTGCTTCCTACGCAGATTCCATGCCTCACAGGACACCTCCTGTACCAGCTTCTTGTGGACCCACAAGCATAGATACGGAGATCCAGGCTCCTGGAGGCAGCTGGATGTGGCCTTGTGCTGCTTATACATGCAGAGTTCAATACAGTGGCCTAGGTACATGACGACCGGTATAAACAACCTGAGCGCTTCCAAAGAGTACTCTTAGGACATAACAAAAGTCACAGTCTGCATTCTGAGAATTTTCTGTTCAATTCTACTAATTGCTCAGGAACTTAAACAAGTTTTATTCAAATCTTACTGCAAGAATTTTAGACTTTCACTTTAAAAATAGAGTGAAACAGGTAAAAGAGATAAAGATTAAGGAAGAAAAATAACAGAGTATGTGGTTACTTGTGCAACAGGATGTTCCTGTAGCAGCTGCCCAACCACTTACACTGCTTTAGCTCCCAAACACAACCCCAAACAGGCCACTGCTAGCCTGTCACCCACCTCCAGGCTCCAATACAGCTGAAAGGCAGGCTGTTTTATTTAAAAGTTCTTGTTTTTCTCACGACCCTCACATCTTCCTGCCTTCAGCCAAGCCCAAGACAGTACTTTAAGAGAGCCATGTGGATAGCCTGACTCATACCCTCCAAAGCTGGGGGGACACAGGGCTGGTCACTACACAGACCTGACAAATTAAAAATAAACTGGCTATAGCAGACCAAATAAGGGGGTGGGAGGTTGAGGTGAGGTGAATTCTACTTCTACCCATCCATAGGTCACATGGCATGTCCTGGGGCTGGAAGGAGTCTCTTGCAGAAAGAAACCAGCACAGGGTCGTTGAAAATACTTTTCCCAAAAGGACACTTGGAGGGGCGGGCGATGTAACCACCCATTGAAAGGTAAGAGAGGCCATAAAGGGCTTGCCCCGCAACAGATTTGAAAACGACTTAGTGTTTTTTTTGTGTTTTTTTTTGGTGCTGGGGATCGAACTCTGGTCCTTGTGCTTGCAAGGCAAGCACTTTAACCACTGAGCTAAATCCCCAGCCCCGAAAACGACTTAGTTTTTATGGTTTCTTATTTGCAGGAAAAAACACAAAAGGTACAAGTAGCCTCCCTATCACTGCTCCCAGAAGGGCCCTGGCCCACAGCGGGGGGCGGGGGGGGGGGAGAGGCAGCAAGGCCCTTGGCCAGAGCCACCCGCACTATACAAAGGGATACACAAAGGCAGGGTTGTTTGGCTTTCTTTTTGTTCTCCTAAGAAGTGTTCTGATAGCACAGTCATGGAGGAAGCAAATGGGAGTTAAGGCAGAAGAACAGGAACCGGAGCCCCCAGGGTCTAAAGTGAATGGCAGAGAATGTGCCTCTTTTCCAAAGTGAGCATCTGTCTTGGTTGTCAAAACAGCCACACTCCCACCCCACCCAACTCCCCAGCTCGGGAAGTCTTTGTTTTTGCAAAACACATGAAAGTACATGGAAATCCTGAGTCTGACAAATGATGTGTGGGAGAGTAACTCAGTGCCTGAGCTTCCTAGGGAGGTCCCCTGGTCTGTCCCCATCCAGGTTTGGATCCAGCCCCACCAAAGCCTGGAGTCTGACTTTTCTGCCCTTCCTCGTGCTCCCACTCAAGTTCAGGGCGGCAGGGCTGGCCCGGGGAGCACCAGGACAGCATCCAGGGAATGGCTGCAGGGCCTGGGGGAGTGGGGGTACAGGCCATACCCAGGATACAGCTTGATCTGTAACCTTTCGTATCAAGGCAGACACAGCACATGGCCTTCTTTTCTACTCTTGTCCAAGTCTCCCAAATGTCAGGACTGAAGGAGACCACTGCCAGGGACCACACTCCTCCACAACCCACATACCCTCTCTCTAATGTGCTGATCTTACCTGAGTAGAGGATTCTCCCTCTTCCTGGTCAGTGCTGGGCCTTTCCACAGGACTGTTCAATGCAGGTCTAATGCTATCTGATCGCTGAGAGAGAAACAGCAAAGTCATTCAGATTGAAATAACACCAGGGCACTAAGAAAACTATGGTCCTTAACACAGCCTGCAACTTAAAAAAGTCTGCAGTAAAATTCAAATGCTTAAAGATTAAAGGCAAGACAAATAATCTTGAGGCTACATCAGAGAGTTAGCAATTGGTTCCATATCTAGTTCCCTTTCCATAATAGCAACTGCATGAAAGAAAAGTAATGACAACAGCAGACAACACCCAGTAAACACGTAACTTTGTGCATGGCGCCAAGGAAAACTCTGATGGGATTGCCTCATTAGCCTTCTTAACATCCTATTATTACTCTGACTTAAGTCATTTTAAGGTCTGGGCCAATGCTGCAGATACCCTGGGGTCCTATCCACATCCCTTCTGGTCTTAGCACCTCCGTGACTGCTGGTCAGTTTTTGTGTTTCACTTCCTGGGGATTCTCTCTGGCTGCATGAGGTAACTACAGAGGCACCTACAGAGGCAGCCAAAAGTCAGGTCCAACAACGGGGACCTGGAGAACATCTCATTTACTATCTCAGCCCACTTGACTCCAAAGGCTACACTCTGCCTCTCCAGAGAGTTTCAAGTTTCCTAATTTCCTAATTTCATTAACAGATTTCTGTATACTTTTGCACGTTGAAATTGACTAACTTCTTTGGCATATTATTCCCTGGTGTATATAAATGCCTTGATCCTGCAAGAAAGTTGTCTGTGTTAGTATTTCCCCTCAAAGAAGTTATATGATATGCAAATAGATCTGACCTTTTTTAGAAAGTCAAAAGTATATGTCTCAGAGAGATGTGAACTACACCTATATAATCCCATACCAGCGTTCAGGACCAAACAGAGACAGATGGCATTATCTCATAGAGCGACAGGTCTAAAGGCTATTGCCCCCAGGTCACATTTACTCCTCTGATCTATTTTTACAAATGAAATTTTACTGGAACATAGACTTGCTTGTTCATGTACACACTGTCCATGGCTGCTCTGGTTGCAACAGAGAGTGGTCCACCCTGCTGAAAATGTTCATTACTTGTCATTTACAGAAAAAAAATCTGTCAATCCCTGTCATGGTGGTGCCACGACCCCAAAACCCCATAGAACTGGCAAAAACAAGGCAGTTTAGGGTATCTGTCCCCAAATTACTTAAATACATTTGTCCGTATCTTTGATGGCTCTGTTCTTATTCATAATGTTTTGGGGGGTCCTGGGAGTCATTCATAATTTGAGATAAGTGAGGGAATTTATAGAAACCCTTCATCAAATCGTAAGAGATACTCAATTGTTAAGTAAACAAAAAAGTTACTCTGAAGTCTTTGTGAAGTCTTTGTGAAGCTAGAACAGTCCATCATGCTTGTTATGGTTTGTGTCCAGATGTCCCCCCAGAGCCTCATGTGGTAAGAGATAGGTGGATCTAGAGTGTGTGATCACTAAATTAATCCACTGATCGGTTTGGCACGGTTCTGCTGGGATCAAGGATGTGACACTAAGATTAAGGGTATTAGGATTAAGGGCAGGAGTACTGCCCACCCTAAAGACAGGTAGCCTGGATAAGATATAAAATACAGGAAGAAGCTGGTTGGCTGCTTGCTTGCATCCCTTGCTTACCTGACTTCTTGCTGTCTCCCATGCCCACCCTGCCTCGGACCCAGCTGACTGTGGACTGAAACCTCTACAAACTGTGAGCTAAATAAACCTTTCTTCCCCTAACTTTGGGTGTCGGGTATTTTGTCCCAGCAACAAGAGAAAAGTAACTAAGACAATGCTTACAGAGCTACTTTTACCTGTGTAGGAAAAGGTACTTGAATGCGTCCTTCTAGGATGTTGTCTGTTGTGATTTCAACTGAGCGTGTGAGCTGGAGGTCCTGCAGCACAAGGTGGTACGGAACCTGGGGGAACATCTCTTGGATCTGATGAGCCTAAAGGAACACAGACAAAGCCCTCAGCAAGTTGCCTCCTGACAGTCACACACGAGGTGTCACAGGGCACGTAGGCCCCGGACACTGAGCCTGGTGCCAGTGGAGGAGGCCACTTCCGTTCTGCAGATCACCTTCACACTGCAGTCCCTTTAGGATTTTTCCAGATGCCTAAGAGATAACTGAGGACAGCATCAATTTCAAAATAAAGAGCAGACAGAAATCAAAATGGATCCCAAGACAGGCTCAAGCATAATCTTCTAGTTTTAAAAAGTGTTCATTTTAAAGCTCAGTATGCCTTAGGTATAAAAAACATGTTTTCCTTAAAGATGTAATTCCTAAAAAAGAACAAATTTCTTTTTTTTTCTTTTTTTTTTTTTTTTTTGGTGCTGGGGATCAAACTCGGGTCCTTGTGCTTGCAAGGCAAGCTCTTTAACCACTGAGCTAAATCCCCAGCCCACAAATTTCTGATATATACAACATGCATGAAATTCAAGTGCATTACGTTAAGTGCAAGAAGCCTGACTCAAAAGCCCAACTGTATGAGTCCATTTATATAACATCTTGGAATAGGCAAAATTATCACCAAAGCAAACTGATGAGTGGCTGCCAGGGGCTGGAGGTGGAAAAGGAGTGACCAGAAAGGGGCACAACAGGATCTCGGGGGAAGGGGAATGGAACTGTTCTGTATCTTGCTCACAACTATCTATGTGAGCTTAACTGAATACTAAACGGTAAAATCTTACTGTGTGTAAATTATATCACAGTTTGAAAAAAATACAATTATGAAGAATGCAAATTCCTAATACTGCCCTGAAGCTAGACTTTTCAAACTGTACTCTAGAAATGCCTCAGAGTGCACTTAGGGCACCAGAATGGGCTTGTGCGTGCAGAGGAAGCAGACAAATGCCTGTTCATATAACTGCCCATACTCCCATCCAAGGGGCTCCAGGTTTTCTTGTTTTGTTTTCATATCCATATATTTATTTTTAAAATGTAATAAGGCCTTATTTATAGAAAAGTCCTAATAATGAAAGGAAAAACAAGAGGAAAAAACTAATTGCTTTAGAGACACAATAAAGTATACTAGCAGGACATTATCTCCACAGGAACACACTGTTATAAAGGGAGGATGTCAACATCGGGGCAATGGAAGAAAAGATCAGGGAATACCTGCACAGAGTCCTGGTTAGGGTCACTTGGGGTTGAAGTCGGCAAGACAAGCAGTGCCCAGGAGGCCCCAGGGCCTCCACATCACTATGGTTCCCTTTTGTTTATATGATATGAGTGATCATTTTCACTGGGGAAGAGTCCATAAAAACCGCTAAGATCAGATAAAATTCCTATCTCAAATAGCTTCCTTCTGACTTCACTAGACCACAGCTTTTCTACCAGAAAATCTAGTAAGTTAAAATATTAGATCTTAATTTAAAAAAATGTATTGGCCAGGCACAATGAGGCACACCCAAGAGGCTGTGGCAAGAGGACTGCAAGTTCAAGAGCTGCCTGGGCAATGTGGCGAGACCTTGTCTCAAAAAAAAGGGCTGGGAATGTAGCTCAGTGGCAGAGTGCTTGCCTAGCATATGCAAAGTCCTGGGGGGTTCAATCCTTGGCACCACAAAATAAAATTTTTGGGGGGTGCTGGGGATCAAACTCAGGGCCTTGTGCTTACAAGGCAAGCATTCTAACCACTGAGCTAAATAAATCCCCAGCCCCCAAAAAATTTTAATTAAAAAAAGAAAGGAAGAAAGAAAGAAAAAAGAAAGGGAGGGAAGGGGGAGATGGGAGAGGAGAGAGGGGAATGAGAAAGGAGGGGAGAAAGAAAGGGAAAGAAAAGAAAAGAAGAAAATACATATTGATAGAAGTCAGGGAAAATAATCAACTAACCTGTAGAGGAGCAAAGATAAGAACTGGATCAAACTTCTCAAAAATCCACACAAGCAAGAAGAGAATGAAATATTTAAAGGGTCGAGAGAAATAAACCACTAACCTAGAATTCTACAAAATTATCCTTCAAAAATGAGGAGAAAAAAGACTCTTTTGGAGAAACAGAAATTGCAGCAGGTGAGAATGGGGTGGCCAACAGAACTGTCCTGCCACAAATGTTGAAAGAAGTTCTATACAGATTAGAAGAAACTTGTTATGGGTCAGAAATTAAAATCTACATAAACAAAGGAAGAGCATCAGAAAAGAGCTGTGACAGTAAAATAAAATCTTTTCTCTTTTTTTTTCTGGTGCTGGGGATCAAACCCAGGGTCTTGCGCTTGCTAGGCAAGCACTCTAACCACTGAGCTAAACCCTATTTTTCTTATTCTTCATTGAACCAATAACAATTTGTTCAACATAATACCAACAATATATTCAATTACATAAGCTTACATCTGAATATACAAGCTCATATACAAGTGAAATGAAAGACAGCAACAGGTCATACAACAGCAGGAAGGCAGTGATTAGGACTGCTTTCTTTTTTTGAGGGGAGTGCTGGGGATCGAACTCAGGGCCTTGCACTTGCTTGCTAGGCAAGTGCCCTACCACTTGAGCTAAATTAAATCCCTAACCCCTAGGATTGTTTTCTTATGAGGTATATACTACCTATGAAGTACACAATGTTATTTGCAAACAGATTTGGAATAGCTGTAAATGTATACTGTAAACTCTGGAATAACCACGTAAAAAAATAACAAAGTATAACTGATATGCTAAGAAAGGAGAAAAAATGAAATCCTAAAAAAATGTTCAGTTAAATAAAACTCCAAGAGGAAATGAGCAAAAGACAAAAAAATAGGAACAAAGAACAAGAGCAACAAACAGAATACAGTAACAAATACGATAATCCAAATATGTCAATAATCACTTTGAACATCAATAGTTTTTTGGGCTTTTTGGGTGCTAGGCATCTACTTAGGGCTTTGCGCTTGCTAGGCAACCACTCTACCACTTGAGTTAAATCCCCAACCCCCACACCAATGGTCTTAAATGAACTAATTATAAGAAAGTGGCTAGTGATGTAGCTCAGTGGTACAGCGTTGACCCACCAGGCATGAGGACCTAGGTTCAATCCCCCATACTGGGGGAAGAAAAGAAATTAGCTGCAAGCTGTTTACAAGAAACTAATTTTAACTATACAAAGACACAGATCGGAAGGAAGAAAAATACACTATGCTAACACTAATCAAAAGAAAGCAGGACCAGATAAATTAATTCCACAGAGCCGACTTGGAAAGTTATCAGCAATAGGAAAGTTAGCAGGGATAAAGACAGGCACATCCAAGAAGACACTAACATGTGTACATCTAACAACAGAATATGAAACCCTGTACATCAGGCAGAAGTTCAAAAAAGTGCAAAGAGAAACAGATGATCCACAGTGAGAGCTGGAGATTATGATGCCCCTCTGTCAGTAATGGACATATTCAGCAGGCAGAAAATCAGTTAGGATAAAGTTGAACTCAGTATCATCACCTATTGACTGGATATATGGACATCTACTTCACCCACCAACAGCAGAAAATACATCCTTTTCAAACTCATATAGAACATTCTCCTAGAGAGACTAATTCTAGAGCATAAAATATACTGTAATATATGTAAAAGATCCATACAGTATCTGCCTTAAGATCACATGAAATTAAACTAGAAATCAGTACCAAAAAGAAAATATCCCATAATATATGGAGGGTAAACAGCATATTTCTAAATAACACATAAGTCAAAGAAGTCTCAAAATAAAATTTTTTTTTTTTTTTTGTGGTGCCAGGGATCAAACTCAGGGTCTTGTGCTTGCAAGGCAAGCACTCTAATCACTGAGCTAAATCCCCAGCCTCAAAATAAATTTTTAAAATATTTGAAGTAAATGAAAAACACAACTTATCAAAACTTGTGAGATTCAAAATTAAAAAAAAAAAACTTGTGAGATTCAGGGAAAGCTTGTTTAGAGGAAAATTTATAGCACTGAAGCATGTATTAGAAAAGATCTAAAGATCAAAAATGTTATATGCATATATGAAAATATTTTCAACCTCAGTATTTTAAAAATTAATATGCACCAATAAAAAATATATTTTAAAATGTTTAATGAAACTGGAGTAAAAATAAGCTAAATATCAGTCATCTTAAGTTCCCACCTTCAAAAACTAGAAATAGAAAAGCAAATTAGGGCTGAGGGGTGGATCCGTGGTAGAGCAAACATTGGCATGCATAAGATCCTGGGTTAAACTACCAACACCAAAATGAGGAAAAAAAAAAAAAAGCAAATGAAATCCAAAGCAGAAGAGCAAAAGCCAATGAAACTGAAATTTAAAAACCAATTAAAAAAAAATCAACAAAGCCAAAAGGTAGTTCTTTGAAAAGATCAATAAATAGCCCCTAAACTAGTGATGGCAAACCTTTGTAGAGCTTGCAATGATAATAAACAGCTCGCTGCAGCACGTGTGCCATAGGTTCGCTACCATTGCTCTAAGCCAAGCTAAGAAAAGAGAGAACCAAATTACTACAGCAAAGAAAAAAGTAAAGGAAAAAGAAAACAAAACACCTGCATCTTGCTGTCTTACCAGGGCAGAGCCAGATCACCAAGGTCATACACAGTACACATATTCTAGAGCTTTTCTTTCTCTTCTAATTACTAGTTCTCTTTTTGAAGAAGTTAGCAGTCCTTACCATTGCATTAAGCTGGGAGTTGCTTGCCTGTGTAATGCCAAGAATATTGGTGGTGTGCATCACTTCAACTGAAAAACTTGGCAGCCAGCTTGCAATCCGTGACCCTAAAACAAGACCAGCACAACTTTTAGAGACCTAGGTCATCCACTGTGTTGTCTACTCTAGCTACCCACTCCACAATAACACCTAGTATTCACTGAGGCTTACTTTATGCCTTTTATGCCAAATATTTCACATCTATTAGTTCATTTAGTCCTCACTAACACTCACATAGTACCCACCTCCCATCCTTCTCATTTTATTCTTCTGAGTGAACAATACGATTCTTGTCACCTGCCCACTTGGTCTCTGTTTTCCAGAGCACTGTTAAGTTAGGTACCTCAGCCCAGATCACATCACACAGTGCAGTTAATGATGATGGCCAGGATATGAAGCCAAATGTGAGGGTTCCCAAACACTCCACTACCAGCCTTTCCTGCTTTCCAGTGGTCTTTGAGCCATTCAACCTCCAATCCACTCTTCAGGCCGAGAATCTAGGGAAGGTTTCTTTGGCTCTACAGCTGCTACAACAAATGAGATCTGCGTCTCTCTTTCACACCATATCCAATTTACTACTCATTTGAAGGCATCATTTTCACAATTACTTCCATGAAATGTTTTCTCCTTAATAATATGATTTACAGGTTTGACCTCGGTTTTGTGACTCAAAATTCTCTCCAAAGAGTTCTATAAAATAAGCCTGAGGGTTGACAGCACTGTGAAGGCTGCTATTTCTGTTATTTCCCTAAGGAAAGGGGAGTTCACGATATCATGACCCTGAAAGAACTCAATATCAAGCCACAGGTGTAAGGATTCTATTTCCTCCTTTTTCTCTTCCTTTCTTTCGTGGTATTAGGGAGTGAACCCAGGCCGTCCGGCCTGCCAGCAACTGCTATACTGCTAAGCTGTACCCACAATAATTCTTTATTTTTGAGACAGGATCTCATTCAATTGCCCAGGTTGGCATTGAACTTGCAGTCCTCCTGCCTTAGGCTCCTGAGTAGCTTGGATTACAGACACGCAACAGCATCACCAAGCCTGGCTTTGTGTCAGTCCTTTACAAAGAAATACAAAAGGAAGGAATATAAAATCAAATTAAATAGCCATTTCAAAGGTCTTGCCAAATAAAATGTATTCATTAAAAAAAAAAGGATACTGCCAGACACAGCAGTACATGTGTATGATCCCAGCACTCAGGAGGCTGAGGGAGATCACTCCGAGTTCAAGGCCACCCTGGACTACACAGTAAATTCAAAGCCAGCCTGACCCACATAGCAAGATTCTAAACAAACAAACAGCTGGGGATTCAGCTCCATGGTTAGAGTGCTTACCTTGCAAGCACAAGGCCCTGAGTTCAATTCCCAGCACCAAAAAAACCCAAAAACCAAGAAACAAAAAAACCCAATAAATAAACATCGGATAGGCTGGGGATTTAGCTCAGTGCTTAGAGAGATTGCCTTGCAAGCACAAGTCCCTGAGTTCCATCCCCAGCACCAAAAAAAAAAAAAAAAAACATTGGATACTTATTTACCTACTAGAGTCAAATAAAGATGGCTTTAACTATATTTTCAGTAATAACAATTCATTAAAAAATGGCATACCTAGCCAGGCTCCATCTCCAAGATCTGCTAATATATTTCAAAAGGCCTGTATCTAGCAGAAGCCTTAACTAACAGAAGCCAAATCAGCCCCTTGAAACCTCTCCGGCACCTAGGCCCATAAAGGTAGCCCTCATTTACTCTTCTCAGAGACTTTATTCTTCTTCCCTGGGAACTCTTTTTAAGGGAATTCACCAACATGCCACCATTCCCACCATGCTCCATGCTTGGAAACTCAAATCAGAGATCTTTCCTAATACAACTCCAAGGATGTCTCTCTTTCAGTAATAGAATGCAGTGGTACTGGAATTGATGAACATCAACAAAAGCTCAATGTAGGTAAATTAAAGAGGATAATCTAAATTATGTAAGGCCCTAGAATTTTAAGTCTTATATTTATTACAAAACTTTGAACACTATCGGAAGGCAGAACAGTTATATTTAACGGACAAAATAACAGGGCTCCAGCTCTGATTTTGCTTCTGGTATTCAAATTGGTACTCAACCAATCCTTTATTACATGCTTAAGTACTACTCGAACCCAATAAATTATTAGCAAAGGTTAACTATTAAACTAAGTGTGCTCCTTAAATTGAACCAACCATGGTTGGTTCAATTTTACTATCTCTACATTCTGACTCCCGTCCCCGCCCCCGTCCCCGCAATAATGACGCAGAATCTAGTAAAATACTCAGTATGGATTAAACCCTCAGTTCTATCTATCCATACATCCTGAATACTTGCCTTGAAACTGAAATATCAACCTGGTCTGTACAGGGTAATTTATGCAAACAGTATCCCCTTACTGGGGAAAACCAATGAACACAGTTTCAGAGGTTAAAGCCAACTAACCATCAAAATGGAAGAAGTGATTGTGTTGGTTTAAGCGAGGTCTGCCTTCAGCGGCTGCTACAGGAACCAAGTTCTCATCCAAATTCTCTCCTTGATGGTCTTCCCTGACACGATTACCATCAGCAATATTAAGAGACATTCTGCACGTTGGACAGGAGGTATCTTGTTCTAGCCAGGAACGAAGACAGGAACTACAAAAGTGCAAAGTAAGACATATGAACATCTTCAATTGTTCCTCAGCGTATTCTGTAAAAGTATACCAGAAGTACTCAGAATGTATCATTACACATGTTGCAATTTTATTTTCTATTTACCACTAGCAAGATTTAAATGTTGAGGAACACTTGTCCCATTACTAGTGTATCCTGCTATAAACACGAATTCTTCACTATGCATAGTCAGCTATCAAGCTCCTAGTCCTACTCCCTTCACTAAGACTTTACAGCATGGCTCACCATCTTCCTTTTCAACACTAGATGGCTATTTTGTCTTAGTTACTTTTCTCTCGTCGCTGAGACAAAATACCTGACACCCAAAGTTAAGGGAAGAAAGGTTTATTTGGCTCACAGTTCGTAGAGATTTCAGTCCAATTTCAGTCTGCAATCAGCTGGATTCAAGGCAGGTTGGTAGAGCAGACAGGCAGAAGACAGCAGGGTAAGCAAGGGACACAAAAAAGGGTAGACAAGCGTCTTTCTGTCCCTTATATCTTATCCAGGCTACCTGGCTTTAGGGTGGGTAGCACTCCCACCCTTAATCTTAGTCCTAGCATCACATCCTTGATCCCAGCAGAACTATGCCAAATCAATCAGTGGACTAATTTAAGTAATCACACACTCTAGATCACATGAGGCTTTGAGAAAGACATCTAGACACAAACCGTAACGTATCTTAAAATATATGTGGCTGAATCATCCAACATCCTGGCCACTTATGTTATTCAGTTCTCTATTCCAGTGATCTTTGCTTTCACTCTGCTTTGGCAATATGGTTGTAACTTTGGCCTTGTCTTCAAAATCTCGACTTTAGAGATCTCGCTCACCAAACAAAGCTCCTCTCCTTCCAACTCACTTCTCTGGGACCTAACTTGCTAAGACCACACATCCACTTTCTCATCAAGCGTTACAGCCTGTTGGTTCCTTATTCCCCTCCTCAACCAGCTCATCTGTAATCACTCCTTTACATTCACCACCTCCACTTTTGTAGGGACAGGGGTCCCCATAGGTAGGGGAAAAGATAGGGTAAAGACCTCATTAGACATTATTAAAAATTAAGACAATTTTGACCTCTATAGCTAGACTCTAAAAGCCAGACAGCTATCATCAAATAGTTAGAAACATAAAGGTAGCTAGATTCCAACAGTTAAGGAGACAAAGGCAAAGAGACTAGTTCAGAAGGCCCCAGGTAATCTGATTAACATAAAGAAAACATTCTCCCTTTTGATTCTTACATCTGCATTATCTAGCCCTAAACCACCCACCCATAATCTTGCCCTCTGCCAAAAGACAAAGGTCACAGAGCTGAGGGATATCGAGGCAGAGGTGACAGACAAGCCCAAGACCCAATCAGATTCCAAGGGCCGACCCAAGGAAAGAAAACTTCAACAAAAAGGGGCTACAATGAAGGGCCTACTAGTAAGTATTTCGCTTTCGAATGCTCCCTACTCATTGAGTAGCTATCTATCATCTCCTTTTCCCCCTTTTTCACCACTTTTAAATAAACTGTCTTCTAAATAAACTGTCTTCTCTTAATTTAAACTCAGTTTCTTTACTTCTTTACTGTAGCTGGGTTTACGATCACCGGGAAATATATTTTCTATCGGGGCAGCAGCTCACAGTTCACCTCCAGACGTAGCACCCTCCTCAATCAGCTCATCTGTAATCACTCCTTTACATTCACCACCTCTACTTTTGTAGAGACAAGGGTCCCCAGAGGTAGAGAAAAGGTAGGGTAAAGGCCTCATTAGACATTATTAAAATTAATAGACAACTCTGACCTCTACAGCCAGACTCTGAAAGGCAGAGACAGCTGTAATCCAATAGTTAGAAACATAAAGGCAGCAAGATTCTGACAGTTACAGAGAGGAAGGCAAAGGAAGTAGTTCAGGAAGGGCCTAAGTAGTGCGATTAACATAAGAATCATAAACTTCCCCTTTATTTAATTCTTCAGTCTAAACAACCTGTCCTCAAAACCCCCACCCATGATCTCACCCTCCACCAAAAGACAGGGAGGGGTCACATGGCTAGAAGAAATCCAAGGTTAAATTGAAAGACAAGGCAGGGAGAAGATGAAAGACAAGCCAAAAAGCCAGTCAGATTCCAGGAGCCCACGTGGGACAAGGATCTGAATAAAAGGAGTTGTAGACAAAAAATTTAAGAGTATTTCGATTTCAAATGGTCCCTACTTGTTGAGTAGCTATCATCTCTTTTCCACCTTTTTCACCCTCTTTAAATAAATAGTCTTCTCTTAGTTTAAACTCGGTTTGTTTAATTCCTTACTGTAGCTGGGTTGCCAGGATCTGCATTTACTACCAGGGCAGTAGCTCAAAGTCCACCTCCAGACCTAA
Organism: Hystrix cristata; assembly: GCA_004026905.1. Lineage (NCBI taxonomy): Eukaryota > Metazoa > Chordata > Mammalia > Rodentia > Hystricidae > Hystrix > Hystrix cristata. The sequence goes on from PVJO010000201.1 coordinate 190,918, forward strand.
CACCTTTTCCACCTTCTTCTCTTTGCATTATGTTTTCCCAACAAGGCTGAAAGCTTCTTTTGCCCTCTCTGAGATGATAATGCCCTAATTATAGCAGATGCTCAATAAATACTTGTGGTTTCTGTTAAGGGAAGGGTACCAGAATATGAAGAAGAAAATTTGAGATCTGGTCCTAACTCAACCATTAACTGGCAGTGTATCACTGGCAAATCTTCAATCTCTCAGGACTAGTCCTCTCCAGTGAAAAAATGAGAAAACTAGACAAAGTGATCTTTAAGACCCCCTTCCCATTTTATGAGAATTCATTGTATTTTCTAAGAGCTCAAGGAAGCACTAAATAAAAATGCTCTTGAGATTCTTTTTCTTAAAAATATATGTATGTGCATGAAGTTATAAAGGAGACCTTCACCCAAGTGTGATGCCCCTCTCAGAAAGCACTTTACCTTATAACTACAATAATCTTCCAGCCGGGTGTGGTAGCATATGCCTGTGATCCCGGCACTTGAGGCTAAGGCAGGAGGATCACCAACCTGGGCTATTTAGCGAATACAAGGCCAGCCTGAACTATACAGCAAGACTGTCTCAAAAAACAAAACAAGGGCTGGGGATTTAGCTCTGTGGTTAGAGTGCTTGCCTAGTAAGTGCAAGGCCCTGAGTTCGATCCCTGGCACCAAACAAAAAAAACAAAACTGGTAAATCTTCCAATGAAAAAGTATTTCTCCTCTACATGACGCTTCAGTGTAGTTAAATATTCACAGACACTGAAATCTTGCAAAAATCGATAGCAACAAATTCTCTAGCTACTTGTCTGCTGAAATCTAGGCATTTGGCCTTATCGCAAATTATGGAAATATCAGGCATGTCCATAGGCTGCTTGCCCTCTTTTTAAAAATGTTATAATAAATGTTTAAAAATAAAGTTGTTATAACTGCTCCGCTCAATACAGCCCACAGCCAGCCTGGCTCTATTCTGCTCCCACTTTATTACCACACCTACAAAGTGAAGCAAGCAAAGAGGATGTCCTAACAATGGCTTGTTCATTCCTTAGAAGGTGGAAACAGCCTTTAAAATTAAATCCTAATTTTAAACAACCACTGGGTCAAAGAAAAAATAGAGAAACAATTTAAAAAATACTTGGAGACAAATGAAAACAACAATATACAATATTCCGAAACTTTTTGGTAAGGAGAAAGAAAACCTGAGGCAAATTCATAGTTAAAGAGACTTAAAAAGAAAACAAGTCCTCAAATCAATAACCTAACTTTATACCTACAGAAGCAAAAAGAGAACAAAATAAACCCAAAGCCAACAGAGATACCTTGAACAGTCAAAATGATAGATAAAGAGGAACGAATGATGACAAGTGCTGGGGAAGGAGCTGAATGGGGTCTTACTCTGCAAAGTGGTCATTGTTCAAATTCAGGAAGATGAGAAAGTTCTGGAGATGGATAGTGGTGAAGTTTCGCACAACACAGGGCATATACACAATGCTGCCAAATGTCATGTGTATTTTACCACAAAAAAATACATTTGAGAATGATCACTAAAAAACAAAACAAAAATCATCATGAGATACCACTTTCACGTCTGTTAGGATGGCTATAAAACAAGTACTGGTGAGAATGTGAAAAAACTGGAACCCCCATACATTGCTGGTGAAAACAGAAATTGGTACAGCTGCTATGGAAAAGACTGGCAGCTCTTCAAGAAGTTAAACATAGAATTACGATGTGATCCAGAACTAAAAATAGTTGCTCAGGTACTTGTTCCCAAATGTTCACAGCTTTTTCTTTTTTTAGTGCTGGGGACTGAACTCAGGGCCTTGTGCTTGCTAGGCCAGCACTCTAACCTGAGCTAAAGCCCCAGCCCCACAGCATTAGCTACAGAATGGCCAAAAGGTAAGGGCAAACCCAGTGTCCACCAGTGAAAAACTGTTTAACGGTTATGAAACTATTTAAGTTTAACCCTAAAAGGAGAGAAGTATGGCTTTATGCTACCACTTCAATGACCTCAAAAACATTATGCTAAGTAACAGTCAGGTACAACTGGTCATATATTATATGAAACATCTGGAATAGGCAAATCCACAGAAACAAAGAGCAGGTTAGTGGCTGCCAGGTGAGGGGGGAGGGAAGACTGGGGAGCGATTGCTTAGTGAGTGTGGGGTGTGACTGACTGATGAAAAGTTCTGAAACCAAAGAGAAGTGGTAGCTGCATAACACTGTGACTATCACTGAATTTTTCCCTTTAAAATAGTTAATTGTATGTTAATGAATTTTAATGTTATGCTATATTAATGAATTTTTCCTCAATCAAAAAATTAAACACTATAATTAGTCTTATCTTATGCTTGAAAATATTTCTTCTGTGCTAACACTCTTATTTTTCCCAACTAGCCTCCAAGCTTCTTTGAAACTGAAAGATTTCTGAAAAATGTGTGCAAACTCTCTGGTCTTCTCAAGCTCAACAAACAGCACCTCTATATGGTAAATGCAAAAGCTGCAAAACTAAGAGAATCCTTGACACCTCCTTTATTCCTCATTGCCCACATCCTTGCAATCCTCCTTACATCTGTCTACTTCTCTCGAAAGGCACTTCTACCACAGCATTCAAGAGGCTCTTGATGTACCCCAGAATCACTGTAGCAGTTCCTTCCAGTCAACCTGACCTCCTCAAGCTACAGATCTTACCCACCAGCTCCCACTGAAACCCTTCCAACGGCACTTCCCTCTTCTGATGGCACTCTGGACCCTGCCAGCTTCTTCTGGCTCAGCAAACACTCCTCCCTTTTCCACTCTGGGTTCCAGGCACCAGCTTCTCTTTCCATTCTTTCAATACACCCAGCTTCCCTCCCACTAGAAATGCTCCCTGTCTCACATGCTCTCCCACCTGATCCCCCTTTCCCAGACCTGGCTCCTGCTTATTCTCCAAGGTCACCTCCTCCGAGTCTGAGTCATATGCCTTCGTTACTAGCCCTCAAGAACCATGTTTCTTTTCTATAATGCATTTCTGTCAATTCATACTTACACATTCATAAATGTGCCCAGTCAATTTATGTTTGTCTCCTTTATTACACTCCAAGCTCCACAAATGCAAAGACTACATCTGTCATTTCTGTTTATCCCTGGAGCCCAACACAACACCCAGTGCATAAAAAAAAGTCTGTTGATATATTTCTTGAGTGGGACATTCCAGCTCCAAAGCCCTTCTAAATATTAAAAAGGACTACAAAAACAATTTTGGACTATAAAACAAGGAAAAGATGATTAAAAATGAAAAGATCAAAAATTTCTCAACACACATACAATACACAGATGCAAAGGGCCAAAAGATATCTCAAGGTCCATCAGTATCAAAATATCCAATCTATGAACAGAACAATTTAGGCTAAACAGAGCCCTGATGAGATCTCTAAAAAATAAGTAAGCAACTACTTCAATCTAGGAGGCATACAGAAGAGCTAGTTTTGTAATCCTTGCTAATAGTCACAGTTTTGTACTCTGGTGGTTCTGGTCTGGTCTCCATCTCAGTCCACTTCTCTGGAATGTGTTTTTATTCTGCTCTTGGGCATGAGCAAAATGCAGAAATATATTTTTTCTCTCCCCAGTTACATATTAAGCTCCTTAAAACCAAGGATTCCTCCTGGAGCCCTTTCTCATAATCTTTTTTTTTTTTAAATTTTTTATTTTTACCAAGAACATGTAATGGTACATTATATACATAATGATCATAATCAACATGGTTATTTTGTACCTGTACATGATACATCTTGGTTTTCTCCCCTCTTCCCCCCTTCCATTCACCCACCCCTCCCTATTTGCAACAAGTGTAGTTACACTTTACCATTTTTTCCCCTTTCATCTTACTTTTCTTTTCCTTTCTCATAATCCTACAGGCATATTTATTATACCTTGCAGCCTAAGTAGTGAAAAAAATATGAAGACAGCTACACAGAAATTAAAACCAGAAATTAAAATGGCAAGACATAGGTGAAAAATAGGCCTGAGGACATAGAAAGAGGCTCGGTGACAGAGGATAGCCAAAGATCCCCATAACACCAGTATCAGCAACACAGCCAGTAATGTTCACAATACTTGCTGGGATTAGCTTTGAGCCCAGGTACAAAAAACATCCACATTTCCTGGATAGAACACTAGTCCCATATGGGCCTTCACAAAGCTCCTACTTGTGGAAAAGATGTCCACAGGGCAGTTTCCTTGCAGCCTGCATGGAGTCCCAGCAGATTGCACAGTCATCATTATTGACAGCCAGCTCCTCTGGAGTTGCAACTGCAAACCTGTTAAAAAACAAAATATGCCCAGGCTCAATCTCTGTCAATTTCACACATGTATAATGTACACCACTTCACAGACTTCACCTTTAATCACCTTTATAATGGCACAATTAAAGAGGAATCTTTATCAATAAAAAAATTTTTGGTTCTTCATCAGAGCCCTTCAAAGGGTGAGAAAATCAGGTACAAAAATTAACTTTGTGGTAATAACAATTCCTGTTAGTGATGACTTCAATATTTCTGGACAAAACGGGGACCAAGGCTCCCAGATAGCCGAACTATCTGCCAGAAACAAAAAAAACATCCACTCATCTTGTAGGTGCAGGCCTGGTTTAGCATCAGGTTGGCAAGTGCCTTCTTCAATGAGTGTGAGTGTGCATGTGCAAACACACTGTTGTGGTCTGTGCCTAAATGGTCCCCCCGAAAGCCTCATGTGGTCATAGATGGGGCTTTTTTAGAGGTGGCTGAATCTAGAGTACATAATGCTGGGATTACGGGCATGTGATTACTAAATCAATCCGCTGATTGGTTTGGCACTGCCCTAATCCTGACAAACTGGGTAAGATATAAGAGACAGAAAGAGGTTTGTCTACCTCCTTGCTTCCCTTGTTGCCTTCTGCCTGTCTGCCATGCCGCCCTGCCTTGGAGCCAGCTGATTATGGATTGAAACCTATACAAACTGTGAGCTAAATAAACCTTTCCTCCCTTAATTCTGGGTGTCGGGTATTTTGTCTCAGCATTGAGGAAAAGTAACTAAGACACAGACACATATGCAGAATAACTGAGCCCCACCTTCACAAAATAAAGAGGGCAAAGCCCAGGGAAGCTTCCATTTAATCATGATGATGATAAGATAATGACATAATAAAAAAACCTAGTATCTCATGGAATCCTCCCAATAGTTCCAGTAAGAAGGTTCTGTTATCATCTCTATTATTTTTGTTTGTTTGTTTTGATACAGAGTCTTGCTATGTAGTTCCGCTGGCCTGGAACGCATTATGTAGCCCAGGCTGGACTCAAATTCACAGCAATCCTCCAGTCTCAGCTTCCCAAGTGCTGGAATGACAGGCATGAGCCACCACATCTGGCCTGTCTATTTTACAGATGAAGTAGCAGGCGCACAGGGAATTAATAATATGCCCCAAATCAAACAGCCGCTCAGTGGAATTCACACAGAGGCAGTCAGACTCTAGAGCCTGTACTCATCATCATCTAGTTAACAGGTTATAAAAACAAGTTCTGGGTTGGGGATTTAGTTCAGCAGTAGAGCGCTTGCCTAGCAAGTGCAAGGCCCTGAGTTCAATCCCCAGCACTCTAACAACAACAACAAAAATCTGAGTTCTGATACACAGTTTAGAATTTGTTTTGTATTACATAGCCAAACTGAGTAAACTTGGTAATATCGATTTGTGCTTACTTACCTGGCTTCCATGTTCCCAACCACACGCAGATAGTTCTTGTGCCGACGGATTCGACGTTGTACCTCATGAAATAGGTAACGCAGCTGCATAAAAATGACCAGGCTAGCCATGGATAACCAGATGTTGCCAAACAACTTAGAGAGAAAAAGAATAAAATACACAATAAAAATGAATGTGAGCTTGCTAGTGATGAAGACGCATGGGGCAATAGGAGCGCTTAATAGTTGGTGAAGGTGAACCAGGACAACCTTTGTGAAAGAAAATGCATGTACTGATTTCATTACCCGAAACAATGTAATGCTCTTCAGCCTAGGTGTCCCATTGCCAGCAATCTTTCCTGAACAACTAATCAGAAATGCAAAAGCTTTGTGCAAAAGAATACCTAAAAAAAAAAAAAAAAAAAAAAAAAAAAAAAAAAAAAAAAAAAAAAAAAAAAAAGAAAAAAAAAAGCCCATCTACGCCATTATAAAGGATAAATACGGAAATGCAAAAATTACCTGAGAAACAGGTTGTAAATTTATATAATATTATATATAGTCACAATATTTATTATAATATGCAATTATATATTAATGTTTTTATATATAATAGTTTTGAATGTTAAATATTTGAAAAACTGGTACTTGCTGAGTAAAAAACGAAGGATATAACTACCTTAAGGAAACTAATACGTAATTAAAAAGAAAGTAATGTTGTAAAATAACAAACAACTAAATATAATCTTAATAGCCCACTGTGGGGTTTGGCTAATAAAATTACAGAATATCTATATGATGAAACTTTTTATTATGAAGGTATTAAAATGCTTTAGAAGAACTGTTGCTAGCATTTTTAAAAGTCTAATACATTAGTACAAAAAAGAAAATTTAGCCAATCATGGTGGCACACACCTGTAATTCTAGCACTCAGGAGGTGAGGCAGAAGGATTGCAACTTTAAGTCCCACCTGGGCAACTTACAGAAACTGTATCGCAAAACAAAAAATAAAGCTCAGCATGCATGAGGCCCTGGGTCCATTACTCAGTACCACAAAAATAACTGAATAAATAACTAAACAAAACTATTATGTCTAAGATAGGATTTCAACTTATGAATGTTTGTATTTAAATATACAAAGAATCAGTTAAATACAACAAAACATTAACGGTCACTTGTGGGCATTTGTCTTCCCCTTTTTAGAGGAAAACAGAACTTTTTTAAACAAAATAATCACATGCTTTTATTTTTCTAAAGTATATTTTCAAAGTTATTTTCAAACAGTAGACTTAGAAATGTTATATTTAACCCAATAATTTTTACAAACTAATTGATAAGCTTATGATGTAAATAAATTGCCCATCAACTATGTGGATTTTCATCATTAGACTGATGAAGCAATGAAGCAGATTTACATAATTTCTGACACATAAGACAAAAGTAGCAGGAATTAAGTATGAGGACTTTGTTTTTAATGACAAACATGAGAAATTTATGAATCCATGAAGTAGCAAACACCAAAGGAATTCCCATTACCACCTACAAAGTAAATGCTAAATGTGAGAAGTCACAGAAAGTATAGGGAGAGGCATCACTTTAATTTTATGCTGAAAGAATTATCTACTGACTTGGTCAACAGTATTTACTAAGTCTCATAGGACAGCAATTGCCTCTGAAGCTGGGCACCATCCAGAGAGGTTCCACAACACTGCTGTATACACACCAGCAAAAAAAAGATGCACAGCCCCATTCATTTTTATAAACTTTAAAGTGGCTCATCCACATCTTATTCCAAATGTTTCATTTTTAAATTATGCAAACCAAGTTCCCTGATTCTGAAAGTCTTAGCTCTGTGTCAGAGCTCAGTTTTTTTTGGTTTTTTTTTGGTACTGGGGATCGAACTCAGGGACTTGTGCTTGCTAGGCTAGCACTCTAAACACTGAACTAAATCCCCAGCCCTTCAGAGCTCTTTCTGAGGAAACTTACCAACATGTGAATGTGGTGCATGAGGTCTAGGGACAACAGAGTGAGTTCCATGACAAAGTCAGTATAATAGACATAGGTTCCCTTTCCTTCCCAAGTCCCTTCGTGGTTTAGGTCCCACAGGTGAATTACATATCTACAACACAGAGGCACAAAAAAACATGTTAATTTACCATTATGGCTGAATTTAAATAGGGTATAGTTTAGTATACTTTAATATATTTTTACACCTGCTACATTTTAAAAGTCAACTGACTGAGTAGACCTCAATCACCTCTCCCCCAAATTTCTACTCACCGTAAAATCACATGAGCCGTCCTCACTGTCACGAGAAGAGACTGTAAAAGACAAATTGAATTGCTCAGTTCAATTAAAAAGCAGATTATTCAAGTTTACCTGCTATTTATTTCTGTCTCCAATTTCCATGGAATACTTTCATAATCTAGAAACTCAACTTCTATTAAGCCTCTTTCTATTAACGAATAACAACCAATTATACCTGCTTGTCTCCTGGGGATGTCTTAAACAATCTTAAGATTTGTCCCAGCTGTCTGATCATCATCTCTATTAGACACAGCAGTATGTCACCATGATTGATTACCCAAAAGGGTGTCAGTACTACTGTCCCGGATAGGAGCGGCAGTGCTCTCTCCCAGATGCTCTGTGTACTTCCTTTGTCCATCAGAAGAACTGATATTAAGAAAAATCTCCTCTTTATCAGAATAGAACTGTTTCATGTTTCAGATTAAACTCCTTTTATAAATGGAAAATATTTTACCTGAAGAAAAACACTATGACTATAACAAGCTAAAATAAACATATGTAGTATAGTATGACCTGACAGGCCTAGTTTATATTTGTTTATTTTTAGGTGTATCTTTTCAATGTGTGACCTAATGCTAACTAAAAGTTAAATTTAAAAAAGCAAACATGATGTAGGCACAGTGATATGCCTATTTCAATCCCAGCACCCCAGGAGTCTAAGGCAGAAGGATTAAGTTCGAGCCCAGCCTGGGCCACTTAGCAATTTAGGGAGACCCTGTCTTGTGAATAAACAAGGCTGGGGATGTAGCTCAGTGCAGAAGTCCTGGGCTTAATCCCCAGTACCACTAAAAAATAAAAAGGCAAACATGAGTATCATTCAAAGTACATTTAATAAAATATATCTAAATGACACTAATTAATATAAGACTTTAAAAAATTTTAAACAGATCTTTTTTTAAACAGATCTTTTTAAAAGAGGAAATATAATTGTATATCTTTCACATACAGAAGTATTCAAATAGGATTACAAATGTTTTTAAGTACTTAAATGTTTTTTCTAATTTTATTCACACTATATTATATTCCAAAATGAACAATATTAAGCAAAAATAAATTTTAGCCCTGCTGTAACAAAATTCTAATGAATAGTTCACACCTATTTTGATTACTTAGCTTATTTTAATCTTAATTAATTAGCTTCAGTATATCTAATACAGTGGTCCCGTCTTATCCAATGGATGTATGTTCCAAGACTCCCCAGTGAATAGATAATAAAACCCCAGATAACACTGAATCCTACATATACTATGTTTGTTCTTGTCCTTGAAGCACACTATATAGTACTATACTCAATCTCCCCTTCCATGTTTTACACTTGGTGCCTTCTTTGCAAAACGACGCTTATATATTGGGATCATCAAGTAAAGTAAGGGTTACTCGAACACAAGCACTGGGATACTTCAACAGTTGATGTGACAAATGAAATGGCTAGTAAGTGACTAACGTGTGAGTAGCACACACAATGTGGAGACTCCGAAGGAAGAGATAATTCATGTTCCAGGCAGCATTTCATCATGCTACTTCCAATGGTGCACAATTTAAAATGTATCAGTTGTGAGGCTAACTCATCACAGGAAGCCCTGGGTTTAATCCCCAGAACCAAACAAAACAAAACACTTATGAATTATTTATTTCTGGAATTTTCCATTTAATATTTTTAGACAGCAACTAGAAACAAATCACTGAAACTGCAGAGAGTGAAATCATAAGTAAAGGGGAAACTATTCTACTTTTTAAAATAATAGCAAGTATAAATAAGAAGAAAGTAGTTTATCTTTGGCCTAAGGAAAAAGCAAATATGCTGAATGAATATAAGAACATACAAAAAATTGAGGTTTATAGTAAACAGAAATTGGCATCTTTTTCACAAAGTAAAGTTTTAAAATTTAAAAATATTCATGGAGGGGTAGGCATAATTCCAGCTACTCAGGAGACTGAAGTAGGAGGACTGCAAGACCACCTCAAAAAATAGCAAGGGCTGGGGATATAGCTCAGGGGTAGAGTGCCCCTGGGTTCAAGCCCTAGAATGGCAATCAATCAATCAATCCATAAATCAATAAATTTTTTTTTTAAAAATTCATGGAGAGCTGGAGGTGTAGCTGGAGGTGTAGCTCCTGCCTAGCTAGCATGCACAAGGTCCTGAGGCTGATCCCCAAGAAAGAAGGAAGGAAGGAAGGGCGGGATGGCCAGAAGAAAGGAGGGAAGAAGGTAAGGAATGATGGGAAAGAATGAAACATGAAAGGGAGAGAGAAAGGAAGAAAAAAGAAAAATATAAAAATTATTTTTCTATCAAAATAACGAGTATGTTCTGCACATTTATTATTCTGTAAAATCTTAATTTACAAAAAACAATTAGATATTAACTTAAAATAATAATTACATGTTTCATTAATAACCATCATCAATCCATTGTTCATAACACTTTAAAAGGAACACTCTAATACTCTGGATTCAAAGGATTTGAATTGTGTCATTTGCCACTCTAGAATCTCAAGCACCAAATAATGTTCAATTCACCCTCTATGCTTCAGAGTCTCCAACATTAACAGGAATAATAAATGAGTCAGTACATGTAAACTTATCTGGCATATGATAAGAACTATGTAACTTGAGGGAAAATAATTTTTACAGATTGTCACAAGGATTACACGAAATACTACACACAGGGCTGGGGATTTAGATCAGTGGTTAAGGTGCCTGCCTTGCAAGCACAAGGCCCTGAGTTCGATCCCCAGCACAAAGAAAAAAAAAAAAAAAAAAGAAATACTACACATAAAACCATTTAGCACAAATTACCCACACAAAAAAGGACTCAATAAACACTTATTAAAATCGAAGACCACATATCCATCCTTCATTTCATGGTTGAAAATAATCGAGCTTCCTTGAAAACATATAGGAATACAATCCAGTGTCCAGCATCCTACCTCTGCAGCCATAAAAGCCAAGGTGTGCATTCCATGGGTGTAGCCGGTGACGCAGCAGACAACCGCTACTCCGCAGCAGGAAAGCAGCATAGCAATCAAAAGAGAAAGGACTCGCCCATGGCTACTCATTGGTGTAGTGGGAGAAAAGGAAAGCTGAAAGGGACAAAACCAAAAGGCAATTTATTCTTCTTCGCAGCCACAGTAAATGGCCTGAGAAGCTCAAGGTTATACTTAGGGGGTTTGTCCCAACCAACGAGAAGCAGCTCATTGCCTATGGTCAAAATTCTCCAATGACCTAAATATGAACATGAGTTGTTGATACTTATGGATCTTTATCATTGAATTTACCAAATATAATGATACACATTATATTTTCATCTCATTTTCAAGTATCCTCCTACCATGGGTAATATAAACCTCTAAAAGCAATTTTCAAAAATAAATAAATAAATAAATAAAATAAAATAGAAGCAATTTTCCAAAGATACACAATTCTCTCTTCTAACATTCAACAGGATTCAACAGTGTCATGTTCTGTTGTGCTTCTTGCTCAACCTTGCTCCTATCTTCTTCCCCAAAATTCACTTGGAGGATCTGCCTAGTCTGTAAGGGCTAGGACAAATGAAATGTACTCAGGTGCAGATTTACCACTATAATAATGTTATGGTCATATTATGCAAGGAAAAGCAGCAGCCTGAAAAGGAGGCCTGGAGCTGTGACTTCTAAAGTAGTAGGAGCAGATTACAAATCAGTTTGGGAAGTTAGAAGCTCCTACTTGAGAAAGATGGGAGTTGAATTGGGAAGAAATAAAGGCTTTGAGAGTGAGATTAAGTGCACATAGAAGTCCAAAGGCCACCTGGTCCATGAAGAGTGGGTAAAAGACAGGCACAGAGGCCCCAGAATGAGTTTACCTGAGAGGCAGAACTGCAGGCGCATGTGTACCTGGGACCTACAAGACCGCTGCAGAAACACTGTAAGGGGAGAGCTCACTACTGCACAGCTCTGAGCTGAAGTCAGAGGCTGATCTTGTACCCAGACAGGATCTCTCACTCCTCCTGAGATGAGGGAAATTGAGAGAGCTAATTCAGTTCTGGCCTAGGGGGAAAACAGTATAATCTAGTCAGAAAGAAAAGCTCCAAGAATCGGGATAGGAAGGAGAAAAGATGGGAGGAGACTAGAACAGAGAATATCCAGAAGAGATCAGATTTTATTCAGTGTATATATCAAGATTCCCCTGCACTGTGACCAAAACAGCTTGTGTAAGTGAACTGAGTACGTGTGGGCTGTAACACAACACTAAATGGGATGGGGAGGAAACAACCTTCATGGGAGACGTGCATTCTACATCCCTGGGCTGCTGCAGACATTTCTCAAGAAAGCAGCAGTAGGGACCTGACCCAGAAGACTTTCCCTTTGGCCTACCCAAACCTACAAGCAATGGCTTATTTATATAACATGATTCACATCCGGCAAACGTATGACTGGGTAAGCAAAGAGCTTGGCTAAAAACTCACGTATTCAAACCGGTCCTTGCAGAGCTGAACCATCAGATGCAGAAAAACAAGTCCAGCAAACCAGAGACACCACATAACCACCTCCTCCACGGTCTGGACATTCAGTACACCAAAAATGAAAATGAACTTGTAGAAAATAAAATTCCAAAACTTGTCTTTCAGGTGCTGAAAAGAAAATATTTACAAAGGTTAGTACTATCACACCTAACTCATTTTAAGAGAAGTCAATGTAACAAAAGTGTGCTTCTAAGGAAGAAGTATTCTGCACTTAGCTTTCCAATACTTGATCACAAGAAAACGCAAGACAAAGAAAAAAACTCCGAAGAATAAAAGTGAGACACTCAGAAAGTCATTTGTAAACTTTGGATTATAACCTTGAATCACTGCTGAGATTTTAGTCATTAAAAGGGTAGTAATGTTAGTCTAATACTTCATATACTAAGAATTAAAATATCTCATATTTTCTGCCCACAGTAGAAAAGAATAAGGGCTATCAGTAATACTTCTGCCCTCTAGATTTTAAACAATAGAAAATATTTGATTATTTTTTAAATTTCTTTAGAATAAAAAATAGTACATGATCATTTGCCAGACCATAAAGTACCATGGAAAAAAAAATACTTTAACATCTTTGTGTGTTTTATCTTCTTCCAATGTACAAAATACATTAATTTTTAACACTATTTGACCTATTCATATCGTGAGAACTGATGCTAGTGTTCTGTGAGTATAGCAATATACTTTTGTTTTGCTTTGAGGTAATGGATGTTGAACCCAAGAAATGCTGGGCTATATTCCAAGCTCTTTTTATTTATTTTTATTTTGAAACGGTATCTCATTAAATTGACTAGGCTAGCCTCAAACTTGCAATCCTCCTGCCGTGACCTTCTGAGCAGCTGAGATTATCGGCACATGCCACCGTGCCCAGCTAATATGCCATTGTAATGGTTACAGATGGACTCAAACTTTTTAATTTTCCAAAATTCAGAAAACATGGTAATGAGTATCTTTACAGGACTTTCTACTTCTTCAGCATTACTGAATCAAAGATTAAAAATGCTTTTTTTGTTGCCTTGCAAGCACAAGGGCCTGAGTTCGATCCCTGGTACCACAAAAAAAAAAAAAAAATGCTTTTTTGGTTTCTGATAGGTAGTAACAATCACTTAATTTCCAAAGAAGTTGTGCAGTATAAACTCCTATGAAGCATGTATTTGCTGCACTGTATTACTTTCTTCTAAAGCAAAGACTTCAGTTTTAAAAATCCTTACCACCCTGCAAACACTAAGGAGGGGAGCAATGAAGGAAGTCTAGTCCTAGCATATATTAAAATGTACAATTATCCAGCCATCTATGGGGTGGGAAGAAACTGGGTAAAGAAAGAAAGAATGAAAACATGACTTTTACTTATAATTTTGATCCATATAAATATTTTACAAGTTTAAAAAATAAAATTGAAACAGAAAAAAAGCAAAACTGAAAACCAACAATTGAGCCTACATACATAACAAACTGACAACATGATTATTTAAAAATAAGAATAATTTTGAAAATTTATAAATTCTGAACTCTGCGAAACTTGTGTACAAAATGAACTGGAGGAAAAAAAAACCAAAATGAACTGGAAGAAAAAAAAAAAATCAAAGAACATCCCCTAATTCTGTCCACCAAAAAGCAAAGCTACCCCAGTAGCAACAAGCACATATAGTAGCGTAAATCTTGGTTCCTGAATACTATTCCCCAGTAAAATGAACTAGGAAGGCTTGGTGGATGTTTTCAGACCTGGGGCAAGAAAAGTGCACAATGAACCTAGGACATTTTGTGCTTTGGTTTTGAATCTTGGTTCTGACACTTAGCTGCAATGTAACCTTGGGGTAATCACTTTATATTACTGTTCTCTGGCTTCCCCATCTACAAAATGGGTCTTATAATAATAGCATATATCTCCTAGAACTCCAGGGGGATTAGTATGTCAATATATACAAAAATGCTTTTAAAAGAGCCATAATAGGCATTAAGTGCTTAAAAGTAAAAATTTATTGCTCTAAGCCTCTACTTAACATTTTGATATTTGTCCCATTTTAGGTATTCAATGTCTTTGCTTCTAACATTATTTTATTTCTTGAACTTTAAGCATTCACAGAGCAAACCCATGTCAATTCTGTTAGTCAAAATAAGCCAACACAGAGCAGCATGAAAGATATGTTTTATTCTGAAAAAACTGAAAGTAGAATTGGTTAAGAAATATGCCCATTGTGATTACTTCTATGTACACATCATCTGCAAAATACTCTAAGGTTGTGTTTTCTATTCTTTTTAACCTATTATGTAACATTTTAGGAAAAACAAAGTATGTAAATAAGGTCTACTGGCACCAGATCAATCTACCAGTCATTAGATGGCCTGCCTCTACCCTGACCAATTTCTGACCCACAAATCAAAAAATCCAAAGAAAGAAGAAAAATTTCAGGGAAGTATGAAAAGGAGCTTTTGTATGTATTTTTTTTTTTTAAAGTATGCTCTACTAAATTCATCTGGGAGACCTCTACAGCTAGGAAAACAAAACAGTCTTGCTCATAACAGTCTTCAAGGGCTCTACTACACAGTAACTACATTTCAGCTCTTAACTAGGCTTCAGCTGATTTTACAAAAGGAGTTTGGGGTTGAAAAAGAGATAAAGAGAGTCTCAAACACTACACTTTGAAAATGCAGGGAAACCATTATACTTCTAATGTAGCATGCTCCTGTCTCTTATCACTGGGATGAGATAAAGTAAAATACAATTGTGTTCTTAGGTGAGTTCTAAATTCTCTAAAAACACAATTTTACCCACTAATATTCTTGGTGAACTGTCCATCTGTATGGTGTGCTTGTGGCATAATTCTTCACTGGAATTGTTCTCTGCCCTTCTGAGAGTCAGTCTTGCCTCAGACAAGGGCAAGTCACCCAATCTTCTGCTTGTAAAACAATGAATCTTAATTGACTTTTCCACAGGGGCAAAAAAAAAAATCAGTAAATCCTTTAGGGAAGAATCCATATTCTTAAGAATAATATTTGTGATGATTCAAACTAAAACAAATTAAAGCTTCTTTAAATGTTACATTTTAAAAAGTGAGAATAAATAGCTATAAAGGATAATAATGGGACAACATAGCTATGCTGACCATAGACTATGAATTAGACAAAACATTTTATCACTGCTAAATGTCCCAATTTTGATCACTGTGCTATGGTTATATAAAACAATGTCTTTACTCGTAGGAAATACATACTGAAATATCTGGGGGCAAAGGTGCATGATATCTACTACTTACATATGGATTAGAAAAATTATGCATATATAAATAAAAAGTGAGTATGAAAGCAAATGTGAGCCGAGGATTTAGCTCAGTGATTAGAGTGCTTGCCTTGCAAGCACAAGGCCCTGAGTTCGATCCCCGGCACCACAAAAAAAAAAAAGAAAACAAATGTGAGAAAACATTAGTAGTTGATGAATCTGGATAAAGTATTTATAGGACTTCCTTGTATTCTTGGAAATTTTTTATATCTTTTTGAAATATAAAGTTTAAAAAACAAATTTGGTATAAGAATCTATCCCCCGTCTGGACTTACCTGTCTCTCACTCACTCGAAGAGGCCCAAACACAATATATTGGATAAGCTTAGCCACCAACATCAAAATACAGCAAGCGGTATTTACCAGAACCTGTACATAAATCAAAGGAAGTTTAGTTCCTCCTGCTGAAAAACAAAAGCAACTCTAAAAATTTCATATTAGGAATTCAGCCATAAATTCAATGATTGAGCATTTCCAGTTCACTGCCAGTGCAAGACAAGTACCACTTGGAGGGGCACATATTATGGGCAGCAGGAGTAGGCTGTAAAGGGGGAAGGACAGTTCCTTGTTCTAATGCGCACACTCCAGCAGCAGGCCACCTTACCTCCTAGTCTTTACTGTAAACTTTGTACTGTATGTACAGAACTGTAAAGCACCTTACAAATGCAGGTATACTCATTTCCTACACTGATTTTGATAGCTTTAAGAAAACTGTTTGAAAAATGGAACCTATCATGATTAATAAAATCCAGTATGCAAATATCCTGCCCCGCCAAATAGGAGGTAGGTACAGGAGGGTTTATGACCATTAAAAATCCCAAAACCATGGAGAATAACCAAAACACACATGCACACACACGCACACCCACACACACACACACACACACACACACACACACACATTTCGCCATATACTGTCAAAGGACAAACTGTCAACCAAAAGATTACTGTTCTCCATGCATGATGTTAGCTTTCAAGTAAAGGTTCCGGGCATCAGAGCAAAACAGGACAGATAAAATAGGAAGAAGGAAGAAATCCAGTGAGGGGGCCAAGAAATGAAAAACTACCCTGTGATAATGATGCAAAACCAAGGTTTTCTTCCATTCTTCGTAATAAAATGTTCTTTTTTAAAATAATTAAGAGAGGGGCTGGGGATTTAGCTCAATGATTAGAGTCCTTGCCTTGCAAGCACAAGGGCCTGAGTTCGATCCCCGGCACCACCAAAAAAATAAATAAATAAAATAAAATAATTAAGAGATGGATATTACCCTTAAATAATAAATTTCAGTGCTTACAAAATGAAAAGAAGGGGCTGTCCCTGACCAGAAGGTTAAAGCAGCTTATCACATTATTAACGCTGAAATAATTTTGAAAACTCTAAATGACCCAAAATAGGCAAGAGAGCCTTAAGAGGACATTGAAGATTTTTGTATTGCCAAGCATCAAGGTACATGCCTGTAATCCCAGCACCACGAAGGTAAGACAGAAAGATTTCAAGTTCCGGACCAGCTTGGGCTACATAGCAAGACTCTGTTTCAAAAAAATACAATTTAAAAAAATGATTTTTATAGAAAACAAAGAAAAGGGAGACTAACTCAATGAAAAGGCTGTTTCAATCTTTGATCCACTAAGTTTATAGGTAGGTGGCCATACTCCTCAACTCACTCTCCCCTTTATTTTTAAAAGCAAACGACAATTTGAAAAAGACAGAAGAAAAGAAGAAAAGTGATAAAACAAAGTCACTTCAGAAAGCAAGCTCTCTAAGATCTCTCCAGGTTCTGCTTAATATTTCACACCATCTACCCCTGGTACAAAGCATAACGACAGTCCTGATTCATTACACAGAACGAATAATAGGGCCAGAAAGTACAGAATGAAAAATACATACATACATACATACACACATATATATATACATATATATACATATATATGTATATATATATGTGCACAGGTATGTATTTTTGTTGTTGTTGTTTTGCTTTTGTTTGTTTTGAGACAGGGTCTTGCTTTGTAGTTCAGGCTGCCCTTGTAGCCCAGGCGGGTCTTTAATGCTAAACTAAACCATCCTCCTGCCTAAACCTCCCAAGTGCTGGGATTACAGGCATACACTACCACGCCCAGCAGAATGTATTTCTGAAGAACTGAAACAAAAACAGTTTTGCTGAAAAAAGTAAAAGGTTCTCCTACTTAAATCCTTTGAATAAACAGGGAAAGAAGCCTGAATTAGTTAACCAAAATGTCCCATACCCCTTACTGGTGACTCCCTCTGTAACGGCTCTATTCAAAAGTTCAGAGAACTAAGAAAGCTTAATTTCTAAAATGATAAAACAGATGTTACAATAGGCTTATCTTTTTTGTGCTCTGCCAGTCAACTGTAACTTAGCCATGTTTATGAGGAGAAATGTTTTAACACAAAACTATAACCCTCATGCCACATCCTCCAGCCAAATGGTATTTAAATCACCAAACATCCCCCAGATAAATTACAACACACTTTTAAAAAATAATTCTTCCCGATTTGCCTCTAGGCACATGAGTTAAGAAAACAAATAGATGCAACATATTTAGTGCTTGTTCAAGGGAGGTGGAAGATTAGAAAAAATCTGTACCCCGAGCTCAAGGAGCCTTTAGAATTTCCAAAATACACTAAGCAACTGATGGTTCACAGATCCCCATGTGGATACTATGTGAGTAATGAAGTAATCAAATTCAGGGCTACTCGATCATTTTTCTACCCAAAACAGCATCCTTCCAATATACTGGGTCACAAAATAAAAAATTAAGTACTGTTTGTTATTTCTCAGTTAAGACTTTTAAAAAAAATTTTTTTAATTAAAAAGTAAGGTATAAAAGGAGTTGGGGATTTAGCTCAAGTGGCTGAGTGCTTGCCTAGCACCCTGCCCAAAAAAAAGGTGCAAGAAGTTTAATTCCCCCCCAAAACGGTTGAAGTTTCTCACTATCTCATCATCCATACATTATCATTTCCTACTTTAATTTAAAGAGCTGATTTAAAAATACGCTCAGCTAAGAAGGAGAAAGAGGCATGAAAAAGGACACTTTTTGCGGAATTTATTTAAAAAGAACTTTTGTGATCTTTACACGGAAACCAAAGCTACAAAGGACTGGAAGCAACTAAAAATTATTTTTAAATTATGAACAAAGTGTTTAGAATACCTTAGTTATTAATAACTATTCTATGTGCTTACAGAGAAATAACTTCACAAATACGATGTCTTTCCAATAAGCAGAGAGTAATTTCTCAACCTGCTGCAATTGCAAATATTGAAAGAAATGTACTTGTAGCATTCTTCATTTAAAAGCAAATCTCAAATCAGAACCCTCCAGGTATCCAAGATACTCTTACAGAATCCACACATTAGCCTGGACTTAAATCTACAGACCTCCCTGGGTTTGGTCCCCAGCACTGCAAACAAAAGTAATAATGAATAAATCCACAGAACTGTGGGACAAACTTTCTCACCTCCAATAATCATATCTAGGCTCACTTCCAGTAAGCCTGACCTGAATCACCACTTAGACAACAATAAAAAAGCTAACTTATTTTATCTTCTCTATAGAGTTAACTGATTTTTCTTGTGGGCAGAATCCAAACAGGCAATAAAGAGGTCACTGAAACACTTCACAATACCCGAAAAGTGAAAAACAAATGTTCACCAATGAATAAACTGTAAACATGCATTTAGTGGATCCAAATGAGGCCAGAAAAACCAAGTCAGTAGCTCTATATTACTAGCTTTATGTGGCACCTTCTAAATAACTGACATATCAAAGTTACTTCAATTTAAGAAGATAGAAAACTCAAGATAACAAAAATTCAAGCCAACGAAATAATAAAAAAAAAAAAATTCAAGGTAACTTTCAGATCACTGAAAAAAAAGCAAGATACACAAAAGTGACTGACTATACTACACTCTGTATAAAAAGAAATATGTACACATACATGTATATATAACAGGCAGATGTGAACTGTGTCAAGACTTGGAACAATCTGGATATTTCTTAATCTCCTACTTAACACCAGCCCTATTTACAAGAACCTGGTAATGGCCACTTCTGACAAAGGGAAGCAGGTGGCATGAAAAAAGAGGAAGTTTTACTTTTCACTATCTATCACTTTCACACCCTTTGACTTCTGAACCCAAGCCTGTATCATCTGTTTTTAAACTAATTTTTAAATTCAGAACCTACTAAGCTAATCTGAGTAATTCTGAAATTCCACATTATTTTTCTCACCATATAAAAGACAGATCACTGACAAACCAAAACTGGGTGGCATAAGCCACAAGTTAGCCAAGCTCCACACTTAGAAATAAATATTGAAATGGGTTGTCCTCCTTTTTACTCTCTCACAGCTGGAATTTCTCCATCTCCTGTTACCTCTGGGTCCTCTCTTTACTCTCTTAACCTCCCTTTTAAGTCAAAAGAGCCAGAGATTTTTAATTTAACTGCACAGAGTAGGGACTGCTCTGCAGATGTCAGGCCCTGTCCTCCCCACACCATTCAGAGTCGGACACGCTGTTTCCTTTACAGGAATACCCTACCCTGCTTGGAACCCTTCCTATCTTCCAAGGCTAAGGCCATCTTCCCTTCCACCTTATAGGAGTCCTTCCCTAGGCAGAATTCCTGTCTTCCTCCTCCAAATGCTACTATATCTTGTTCATACATCTATCATCACTCATATTTTGCCTTCCTTAATTATGAGTTGCTCTGGGGTTAGAGGTAATGTGTTGTTCACTGCTATGTCCTCCAGAGTGCCCAAAATAGCACAATTGAAATGTTTTGAATTTAGTATGCTAATTTAAAAACTCCTGCGATGCTATTACTTATTCTAAATTGTGCTCTACAAAGGTAAGCTTTAAAGATCCCACTATGTGGGGCTGAGGGGGGTGGGGGGAGAGAGCAGGATTTGCAAACTGGCAACATCAGTTTTGGTTCTGTCTTGCTTGGCCTTGGCAGGCAGTGTTTTTGAAAAAAATCTATCTGAATACCTATGAGGAGCAGGGTTCAAGGAGCATCCACTTTGACAAAGGCCCCACCACATGTTTACTCAATAATGTTATCTGCCAGGCCAGTGGAGACAGTTTCTGAGATTATAATTTCTTCTTTGCTGTTAAAAGCATAAACTATGTAATGAGTGATGAAGAAAACTTATCATGGAGGGTCTGAGAAACCAAGGAAGGCCAAAATGAGTATGTGAAAAGTCAAAGAAAAGATGGATGAAAAACAGTGTGAAGTTCAACAGAGAAATAAATATATCGACAGATAGAAGAAATGATGTATCTGCCTGAGGCAAGATCTCTGGGAAGAACAGACAAGTTTCTTAAAAATTATAATTTTCACAGAAAAATCAACAGGCTTGAGGTAATGTTTTATGGAGAAGTATTAACCTTGCAATTTGAACACAGGCTTTGTTAGAAGAAACTCCTAAGGGAAAAAAAAATCATTAAATACTAGTAGTTGTTATATAAACTCAATAGTGCTTCCTTCTCAAAGGCTTATCTGTACGTTAGACTTAAAAACCTCTTCGTATCACTTTAAGTTGTTTACCTGCCAACTCAAATGCAAAAATAGATTTGAAATTAAACAAGAGATGTGAGTTGAGTTCTTCCTCCCTTCTTTGGTACTGGTTCAGTTCAGCTTTACACAGGAGTAGGGAACCGGAAACTTCACCTTTCACTGTCTTATAACTCTTCATCAGAAGGATCAGGAGACAGTCCACGGCCCACAGAGTTCATAAATCCCACTGCTTCCTGATGAAGCACAGTGGGAATAATTAGAACAAATGAGTTGCAGATTATCCTATAAACTTGGAATATTACCTCTCAGTCATTTACAGCCTACTCTACCCCAAGTGAGTACTTGCAGAAGGAGGGAAGATCCAAAAAGCCATAGTAAATCTTAAGTGACATACTTTAAATCCTGGAGCAACTTTTCTGACCACTGCGGGGTTTATAACAGAAGCATTCAAGTGCAGGGTGAGAGCAAAATGCTTTAGCTAAGGTAATGCTGATCTGCCCAGCCTGAAAGGATCGTTCTAATAAAGCAAACTAGCATGTACGCCATGTGAATGTTGCTTCAATCTTGCGCGGGTGAACTGGAAACTTTATTTTTAAACAAGACCACTAAAGAGAGAAACCTTGACTTAAGATGACAAGCTGCCTCTTGACTCTGAAGGTTTTGCTTCCTTCAGACACCAAAGGGAACCGTCATGAATCATCAGGCAAAAGCAGCAGGAAAGCAAATAGTTGTTTCACTAAATACCGTTCAAAAAGAACAATTCGTTTCTAAATGGCAAAAAAGGAAAAAAAAGTTCCGGGACACTGTCCCTCTCGGAAAGGGAATGCTCAACGACCCCAAATGCCAACAACTCCGTCTCACTCAAACTCTGCCTTCTCCTCTTCACCGGAAACCCACTCGCGACACCGCTGCCCGCGCCGTCTGACCGAGTCGGAAAAGCACTTCAACTGCACTCCGTCACACACCGGGGTGACACTCTCAGAGGCCCCCAGCCCCAGACTCCACGTCGCCATCCGCTCACGTCCTCCCGGGGCGCCGAGGAACCTCCGGCCGGCTCCGCGCTCCCCCTCCCCGGGCCCCGACCCGCCACGCGCCCCGGCCTCGAGCCCCGACGCCTCGGCCCTCCCCCGCGCCCTGCCACGCCCCCCGGTAAGGGTGCCATGGCGGCCCCCGCCCCGCCCCGCGGCCTCGCTCACCCACACGAAGAGGCTGTCCGAGAGCAGGTACTGGGCCACTTCGCGGGCGCTGGGCCCCCCGGCGCCTGGGCGGGCGAGCGCGGGCACCTCGGGCTGCAGCGGGGCCGTTAGCGGCTCGGGCTCGCCGGGCCCGGACTCCGGCTGGCTGAGGGCGCGGTAGGCGCTGACGATGGTGCCCAGCAGGGCCAGGCCGCTGAGGCCCGTGTAGGTGCGCAGGCTGGGCCAGGGGAAGCGCTCGAGGAAGAGCAGCGGCATGACTGCGGCGGCGGCCTCCGCTCCCGCCTCTCCACGCGCTGCGGCCGGGGGCCAGCGGCGGCCTCGCGAACGGCGCTCACGGGCTCTGGCGTCGCCCTCGCCGCCGCCGCCGCCGCCGCCGCCGTCGCCGCGCCGGGCCGGGCCGCTCCTGGTCGCTCGCGCCGCTCCGCTCCGCCCCGCGCCGCTCCCGCTGCTGCCCCTGCCGGCGCGGAAGAGCCTCGGCGGGCTCGGGGTGGGCCGCCGCCAGCAGGACGCGGGCGGGACGGGCGCGGGGCGCGGCCTCCGTCCCCCGCCCCCAGCGGCCGCGCCACCCCCTCCCGGGCGCAGGCCGGCGAGGCCCCCGCTCCGGCAGAGTCCGGGGCCGCCGGGTGTGTGGTTCCGCTCGCCCCTTCGTTTCCTGTAACACCCCTCCACCCACCGTCCCACCCCGGCACCCCTGTGACACCGGCAGCTTCCCAGGTGTGCGGAGGGGGACCTGGTGCTTAAGAAATGAGACACCCCCTCCCCGAAGAGTGTTAATCAATTCTTAAACGTCTTTTCACTAGTAGCCTCGAGTACAGTCTCAGAAAAAACCTGATTTGGCAGGAAATAAAAACGTGTTTTCTCATACACAAGTGAGAAGTTTTGTGCAGCTCCTTTGGAAAATTATCTGTCAGTTCTTTAAGGGTAAACATGAGTGACCATTTGGCCTAGAAATTACACTTTCTTTGTTACAAACCCAAGAGAAATGAAAATGTACACCCACACATAATTTATACACAACCATTGGTAGCAAGATTACTCATAATAAACCAGGCGTGGTGGCACACACCTCTAATCCCAGCACTCGGAAGGCAGAGGCAGGAGGATCCCAGAGAGTTCAGAGTTCGAGGCCTGCCTGGGCTACATAGTGAAGTTCAGGGCAGCCTGAACTACATAGTGAGACCTTGTCTCAAAAAAACCTACCAAAAAAAAACAATTACTCATAATAACGCAAAGCAGGGAATATCCCTGACGTCCATCAAAAGATGAGTGGACAAATGTGGGTAATTCATACAATGGAGTGTTATTCAACCATAAAAATGGAAGTACAGATACATGCTACAATATGGAGGGACCATGGAAACTTGCCTGAATCAAAAGCCAGACATAATTATGTGATCCAAATATTGTGTGATCCCATTGATAAGAAATGTCAGGACAGGCACATACACATCCAGAACACGGAAAGTAGATTAATGGTTGCTTAGGGATGGGAGGATTAGAGGACATGCAGTGATAGCTAAAGGGTACTAATTTCCTTTTGAAGCGATGAAAATGTTCTCTAATGGTTGCACAACTCAGAATATACTAAAAATCTTTGAATCGTATATTTTGAACAGTGAGTTACATTTCAATATGTGGATTATATCTCAGAGCTGTTACCAAAAAACAAAAACAAAAAACAAAGCTACCTTTTAAAAAGTGCTGTGCAGAGGTCTTATTCTCCTTGTATCACCAATGCTTGTAATAGTATCCGGCCTACAGTACTGTATGTGCCTGGTAAATATTTGTTGAATCTTCCAAACCTTCTGAAGAACTAAATTACCTTTAAAGTCTTTTTTCATGCCAATATTATAATTGCAAAAGTCTATTTAGAAAACAAATCTGAAGGTCAGCAACCACTTTGGAATTTTTAGATACATCTTGTTAAAGGGCCTTCAATGAAATCAGTTTGGCTTTAGAGGAAGAGGATGCTTGTTTGCACATGTGTACTTTTTTAAACAACCTTTTATGAATGTTAGAATTCAATTCCCTTTTGGTTCCCTGCCCACAGCTACTTGATTAAAATACTGAACTTTAAGCTTTAGTGATAAAATAAAGTTCTATTTTGAAAAAAAAAAAACAGGATAGTAATTTTCCAGGGAAGTGTTCTTTATAGATGAAAAGTAGCCATCATACTAAGTGACTGAGTCACTGTAATTTTAAATCATACTAACTTTGGATCCATATTCAGTCCAAGCTACAATACAGATTTTACACACCAGCTTTGTCCTGTCATCATAAGGCTTCTGTTAATAGAGTTGCATTACTGTATTAATCTTAAGCTTTTATCATCTTGAGCTTTCTGCAAATCCAACATATGGAACAAATGAAAGTAACCCAACTATATTTATTTTTTTATTTAAAGGTTTGTAACTGAATGTTTTATTAAATCTTTCCACCAACATTTTCCCCTCACACTGCACTGTACAATCTCTCTCAAGGATTATTTTAGAGATGTGGCCTGTTGCTCAGGCTGGCCTTGAACTTCTAGGCTCACATGAACCTGTCTTGCTCAGCCTCCCAAGTAGCTGGGGCTATGGGCATGCACCCCAGCACGAGCCTCAGTTGTTTTTTTTTGAAGGGAAGGGAACCAAACCAGCCTCCTAAAGTTTTTAACCGGTACTTTTAGTTCTTGGTAACTGTATTCTCCTCTGTAGGGCCAGGACAGGCAGCACACAGAAGGCATAAATACTTAAGTGTGCCCAGAAAGGCAGGACCATAGACATGACATAGGGACTACAGGTACCTTTCAGTTGAACCCACAGCCACAAATGTAGCAGGGAGACAAGGGAACCAGACTTTAAGAAGTTGGTGCTGCCTGGACAAGAAAGTCAGTGAAGTCCATGATGAAAGTTGGAGAGTCCCCTACACCTGCAATTTATGCCTCCTGAATTTGAGACTGAGAGGAGGCTTTCCACTCCCAGTGACTCACTGATAGACTGAATTTCCTGCCATCTTTGTGGGATTGCAACTCTGACTTGGTTTATTTACTTGGACTACTGAGGACTGAGCACAGGGCCTCACATATGCTAAGTCCTCCACCAAGTTCCATCACCATCCTTTTTATTAATTTTTTAAATTCTGAGACAGGGTCTCACTAAATTGCTCAGACTGCCCTTGAAACTTCAACCCTCCTGCCTCAGCCTCCCAAGCAGCTAGGACTAGAAGTGTGTGCAACCATACTGGTGTCTGATTTAGTATTTAAAGGAAATAAGTGCATCATTTCAGAAAAAGCAGTTTGTGTGGAACAAGACTCACACTTCGATGCATTATTGCTATTTTTCTTTTTAATAAAAACACCTAAAGTCCTTTCGTATTTATGGCTTCAATTCTCACCATCCTGTGAAAAAGGCTGGGTCATTTTGTTGTTGCCTAAGAGACTCAAAAATCCTACGCACTGAACTTTATTAATCTAGTGGCCTTAACTATATTCCCATGGAATTCTGGTTTTCATGAACTAGACCCCAGTATTCCACAGCTGTATCTAGCAGAGGGGAGAAAATAACCAAGTCTTCAAATTTACAGGGGGAAAAAAACCTTTTTCTTTCATACTTATTTTTCATAGATGTTTGATGCCCAGTATAAATATACAAGTAATAAATTTTTCAAAACAACCTTGCAGTAACTTTACCAGGTTTCATTCAACTGGGTCCCCCCAAAAAGGCTCAAATGGCTATGGTTTTATTACACACACTTTTATTCCCATATTACAGAGAAACTATTTAAAGTAATGAAATTAAATTACACAGTATATAAGCAGCAAGCATGATCTGCATCACAGATCATCCAGGCAAATTTGAGAAAAAAACTAAAGGAGTAAACACTCTGCACAAGAAACTAAGTCCCCAATAATATGAACCACATGCAGTTAACAAGCTAATGGTAACTTCCAGTCTTCAGACTCCTTCAAATGAATCTGCTAAAAACATGCTGTTAAAGCAGAATGAGGGAGCACAATGTCGTTGACCCGGACCATCAGGTTCTTGCTATGATGCTGTTCCAGCTTGTATCTCGATGTCTTTCCAAAGCTTCATGCGCTCATACCAAATGTGTGGCTTTAGGGAGGTGATTGGATCATGGAGCCATGACACTCATCAGTAGATTAGTCCACCAATGAATTTGTAGCTAAATGTGACTTTAGAAGGTAAAGCCTACTGGAAGGAGGTGGGTCACTGGGGGTGTGGCCTAGTAGGGTGTACCTCCTTCCCTCCTCCTTTGAGCTCTCTGGGCTTCTTGCTGCCAGGTCATGAGCTGTTTCTCCTCTACCATGCTGCCTTGCATTGGAGCCAGTTTACTATGGACTGTGAACCAAAATAAACCTTTTCTCCTTAGAGATGTGGGTGTCTGGTAGTGTCTCAGCAACAGGAAATGTAAGACAGATGCTAAGCTGTCTCTTACCCAGTGAGACCCAGCCATTGACACAGAAACAGAACTGTGCAAGATTTCTACTGATACACTAAGGTTAGCAACCCCCCCATAGGACTACCCCAAACATTCGGTTTTAAATATCTTTATTGAATGACAATAAAATAATAAAGAACAGTGACCATTTTAATCAAACTCTTGCTTTACAAATATAAAAATATAACCCAAACTTCAGTTTCTTTTATACATTTCCTATAAACAGTATCAGAGAAGTCCTCAAAGCCAATCTATAAATGGTGCATGTACATTATGATGTGAACACAGTAACCCAATTTTTCTCCCCTTTGTGGTGCTAGGGTTCAAATCCAGGCAGGCAAGTGTTCTCTCTCTCCACCACTAAGCTAAATGTGATCATTTTAATCAAACGATCCAAAATAAGTTTTTAAATACACTGATTTTCCCCTTTACAGACAGCATAATCAATGCATTTTCCCAGTTTATCTCTCTCCTTATAGTGCCTCACTAAAATACAAAATACACCTAAACTGGCTTAATGTTGGTTTTAGAAAGTTTTATTCACAAAACAGGCTTAATAACTATGAGCTAATATTAAAATGCAATTCATGGCTCAAGTCAAATTACAGTATTATGTTTCTCATCACATAAACAACAAATGCTGCTTGAAGTCCAATTTAACCCCAACAATAAGTCATATAAAACAAGTGAAATATGTATGGGAGAATTAGAAACCACTAAGCCTTCTTTGGCAACGCAACATATGAAACTATAACTTCTCTGAAGCAGTCTTATAGAACAGCACATACCGATCCAAATACTATGAACAAGTAAAAACAGTTTGTGGAACTCAAATATGGAAAAGCTGCAACAGCTATTTCACCTCAATTGAATGAGCAGATACTCTTAAAATAGTCATTAAGAAGCTAAAAGCATGGTAGTCGCATCTTTGTTAGCTGATTATTTATTGCTGGCCTGCTGAGTTTTCTTCCTTCTTCTGGGTTTTTTTGGGGTTTTTTTGTTTTGTTTTGGAGACAGGGTTTCCCTAGGTAGTTTTTAGGTCTTAATTTTTTTTTTTTTTTTTTTTTTTTTTTTTTTTGGTGGTGCTAGGGATCGAACTCAGGCCCTTGTGCTTGCAAGACAAGCACTCTAATCACTGAGCTAAATCCCCAGCCCAGTTTTTAGGTCTTAGACTCACAATGTACCCCAGGCTGGCCTTGAACTCATAAGCAATCCTCCTGCCCTAGCCTCCCAGAGTGCTGGAATTATAGATGTGTACCACCACACCTGGCTCTCTATGCCTGGCTCGTCACCTCTCACTTCTAAACATTGAAGAAAATAGACCACCTAATTTGGTTACATTTTGTCTGAATGCAATTCTAACTTAATGGAACTTTTAAATATCCAAAATAACTGAATATTGTTGTTGTAAGGGCAAAACAATGATTAAAAAAAAGTAGAACTCTTCCAAATATGCTGTTAACAGTACAAACTCATAAACAGAATTTTCATAATGCCATCTTAAGTATTATCTACTTAAAAAAAAATCATAGTCATCTTCATCACTTCAGGGGAAAAAAATTCACTTCTCCAAAGGGATGTCAGTTATAAATATGACTTCAAACAACTGAGTATAGCTTTTAGTTTTACCCCTACTCAAACATTTCTAATGTCATGTAGTATTTGTAAGTAGAATGTGTACTATTTTGGATTACTCAGGGAAAAGGAGATGGCACATGTTGTGCTTATACAATGGAAAAGAGGGCTTTCATTTGTAGACAAACCAGGAACATAGGAGTCTCAAAAATATGTCTGTTCATCAAGAGCTTAGTTTATCTAGTAATTAGTACTATATGGATCAGTGGAATGGCCAATTTAAAACTGTTCCTTCCTGAAGAAGTGCAATAAAAAGTTACATTATCAAAAGATCGCAATGTTGGCTAGGGATTTAGCTCAGTGGTTAGAGTGCTTGCCTAGCAAGCACAAGGCCCTGACTTTGATCCCCAGTACCAAAAAAAAAGAGAGAGAACAAAAGATATTAATGTTAAACAATGCCTTGTATTCTTTTAATGCTTCTAAAAGCACACACAATTTGAATCCCCCTAGTTCTTTGTCCATTAGGATAAACAGTATTGGGATTCAACTATAACTGACCAGTTTGTTTATGTAATATGAGTTTCACATTCAAAACCGTATCTCTTATCTCCCAAGGTTAGTAACCAGACAACCTGAATCAAGGTTTTGCTCACTAGGCCCCAGTGAATGGAAGACTGACACAAGCACTTGTATTAGGAAAAAGTGATCAAGAAAGGATTTCTAGGTCAAAGCTTAAATTACATAGGTCAGGAATGGCCTTGAATCAGGTGACTCTTCGATTCAAACACTACTTACTGATAGCAACTGATTTATATAAATCACACCTAGAAAAAAATTCATCTTTCTCCATCCCTACAGGATTGCAAGCGCTAACTTCTGAAGTGTGGTCACTGAAGTATTTCACTTGGATGCCAAAACAATCAGGGAAGGTCTTCTACTCCCCTAAATGTGATTCTAATTGAAGAGTGTTTTTAAAAGTTTCTTTTAAATTTGGTATTTTTATCTTAGGCTGACACAATTTGACCCCTGCCTATCCTTGCCATAGAATCTAGTTGCTTCAGATTATTCTTAAGTATTTTTGAAATGCTTTGTCACTTGCTAACACCAAGTTTTCATCTCCATGAATTAAGATAACTTTGTGAACTACAAATTCAAACCTAACAGTATTATTACCATGGCTCTAAGAATAAAACACAATTTTATAGTACCAGAAATAATACCACCACCATTACATAAAGGAAAAAATAAACAAGCTCTAGATGGGTGTCTTTTTTTTTAAATACCAATTCCCTTGACTTTGCTGACCTCCCCAATTGTAACGGTTTTCTGTATGTTTAGGGTCTGTTACTTCTGACCTGAGACCTGGATGGTTAGAAAATATACTGCTCAGTTTAATACACTGAGTTCTCTCTAGAACTCACTAGAGCAGTGTTAGCAAACCAATGGCACACATCCCACAGCAGGCACACAGAGCCCTGTCAGCACATAAGCCAACTGTATAAGTTGTTTTATCTAAACTAAAACCTCAGTGTTGGCACTTCGCAATAAATAAGTAGGATTTGGGTTTCAGTTTAGGCACTCAGTATCTAAAAGGTTCACCATCACTGCTCTAGAGTATGAAGTTTGGCACAGAAGTTGCATGTTGAACTCAATCAGGCAAAGCTAGTTCCTAAAAGTAATGGAAGATTCTCATCACGAAGGTCTGTACAGTCTTGAAGTACTTTTATGTGCTCTAGAATGGTACTGAATGAAGGAAGGGTCCCATAAAACTCCACTGACCTAAACTGTCATTGTGTCTTAACATTGACCAGTCTAAAAGGGGTAAAAAATGATCCTCAATCATAAGATTTTTCAAAGTTTAATGAGAAATTAAAAAAAAATACAAATAGAAGTTCACTTTGTTTAATGTTATACAAAAAAGTGTGAGTAGAACCAAAAGTAAATATCACATTTGTTTGCATCACTATCCAGTTCTTCATATTAACTTTACTATTCAAACAATAGAAAGAAGGTGGAAATTTAAGAATTGGGAAAAAGATAAAAACCAAAAAAACCTTTTCTACCATGTTTATTCTTCTACACTGTTAATAGCTGTGCTCATAGAGACGGCTTCTTTTACTTCTCTGCGCAGAAATTCAGTTGTATATAAAATTGAACCTGAATTTTAAAAAGAACAATATATTAAAGTTTTAGTTACCCAGTGTTCACCTTAGATAAGGAAATCTATCTGGTTGTTTCAACCCTTCTATGACATTTTTAACATTTTCTTTTTTGAGACAGGGTCTCACTACTCAGTTCAGGCTGGACTTGAACTCACTATGTAGCCCAGGCTGGCCTCAAACTTGTGGCGATCCTCTTGTCTCAGCCTCCTGAATGCTGGGATTGTAAGCGTACACCACCATGCCCAGCCCACATTTTTAATATTTTCTACACCAAAACAGTTTTCTCTCACCAGTCATACTTTATATATTGATGAGTTTTGCTGGATACTTAACAATGAAAAAAATTAAGAGTCTAAATTTGATTAATTATGTACTATTAAGTTCCCTGAAGGCAGGAAAAGAATTTATATATCCTTGGGGGTTTTGTTGTTCTCTCGGAGTTTTTTTCTTCTTTTTTCAGTACTAGGGATTGAACCCAGGGCCTGCACACTGAGCTACATCCCCAGCCATTTTTTATTGTTTACTTTGAAACAGGGTCTCACTAAATTACTAACTGCCCAGGCTAGAGTTAGAATGTCAGGCCCTCAGCCTTGGCCTCCCAGAATGCTGGGGTTATAGGTGTGTGTACCACTTCCATCCTGTCCTTGGGTTCTGATCACTCAGCACAGTTCCTGTGAAGGAGCTACCATCCCCATTTATAGATGAAGAAACAAATCATGTTTGTCCAAGGTCACATTACCAGCAAGTATTAAAATTGGGATTCAATCCAAACACTAGCAGCAGAATCTACATCTTTGACCACCACGTCAGTCTGCAGTTCTTATCTACAGGTGGATCTAAGGATCTCAACCAATATAAAGTTGACTTTTTAAAAAACTGCATTTCTTATTCTGCCTAAAAATTTACACTCCATGTAAAAAGTCAGGCTCTAATCCCATTTGCCCCGATTTAGGATTAAATACAGTGAGTTCCAAAACAGAAAAAAAATGTATTGCATCAAGAGATTCAAGGGCTGGGGATTTAGCTCAGTGGTTAGAGTGCTTGCCTGGCAAGCACAAGGCCCTGAGTTCGACCCCCAGCACCAAAAAAAAAAAAAAAAAAGAGATTCAATTCTCCTATTTTTATATAGATGGCTCCCTTCATATTTATACTGTTTTACCACTTTGTCTTTGAATAAAGACTTTAACCCTAACTGTAGAGAAAGAAGAGCAGTCACACAAATACCAGAATATTATGCCACAACTTAAAAAGTCTGGGGACATTTTCAGTGGCTTTTTATGGCTTACAAATGACCTAAGAATCCAGGTGTCTTAGTTTCCTTAAACATCAATATTCATGAACCGCATCTTCTCAAGTGGCTTTATTTTAATTTTGACAGTTTACATGCATGAAAAATGCTCAACTTTCATACCTGCTCAACAGCTGAGGAAGACTGGAAATGATGGGTCCATATCCCGGTGCATTGTCATACAATTCAAACAATGGTGCAGCCACCAGCTTGTAATTTTTAGGGACTGCAAATAGGGCTAAAATAAACCAAACACTATTCATTTTCTATAATTTCTCATAGAATCACCATTTCCATTTCATTTAAAATTAATCAACAATTTTACATTTGAGACAAACTTTTGAGGAAAAAAATTTTTTTTAATTTTACTTTAATGGTACATTTTAGTGATAACATTCATCAAAGAAATTCTTATTAATAAATTTTAGTTGTGTCTTTGAAACTAACTGATTCTCTCAAAAGATCCAAGCTATTAAGAATTAAGAGATTATTATAAATGTTGGGGCCTGGGAGATAGGAAAAAACAATAGCCTTGGGTTTGTAATTTATTTTGAATTCTAAGACTTATAAAATGGAATAATTGTTGAACATACAAATAGGACTAAAGATTTAAAAAATTATCACTTTTAACTAGTTTATCACAATATGAAAATACCAGCAGCTAAACAATTATTAAAACTACTATAGTCTGCTATTTTAGGCTCCAGTTAAATTCACTTTTCCCCCTGTACCATGTCTAGCACAACCAAGAGAAACTATGTAATTCTGCAGAAACATGGTATGTTTTCAATTTTATAATAAGTCAAAAAAAAAAAATCAAGGAACTTAGGAAAATACAAATAGAAATATCCTCGAAAACACTCCAAAAGTTTTTAGATGACTGCCTTCAAAAACAAAATAACTTACCTTTCTCTTGAAGCTGAACCAGAAACAACTTCTTATGTTCCTTAGGCTTTGTAATATGTGCAGGAATATATGGATACTAAAATAACAAAGGAGAATAATTAATTTGTAGTTTTCAAGGCCCCCCAATGTCTTTAATTATCAACTGCTCCCATTTTTGACACAAAGCTCAACTATAAACCCTTCTGAGACCAAGTTCCTCATATCCTGAATGATTTTATTTTAACATGTATCCCAGGTCTTCATTTATTTCTTTATACATTTATTGCCCGCTACAGTGCAAAATGCTGGTAGAATACTACTCTCTAGTTTTCCCTTTACCAGAGCTAAGTACCTAAAAGATGTACTAATAAATGCTTTTACAGATATTCGATTTAATTAGTGTTTTTAATAAAAACTTGTTGCTGCTTTTAAATATCATTACTAAGTTAAATGCTCTAGAATCCTGATGTGGACATGTTTACTATATTAAAGGTTTAAATATAGCCTGTAAAGTATTTGACAAGATGCTCTTTGCTCTTTTGGCCAATCGCCGCCCCCCCTCCCCTGCCAAGTACATGGTTCAGAAACACTACATGATCTGAGTGGAGTTCTGCCAGTGGGCAGAGTATAACTGCTTGGTAAATTTAAGAGAGTATTACAGAGAATTTAAAGGGACAAAGAGAATTAGACAAGGAAACTGCTAGCTGAGAATGAATAATTTTGACAGAGAAAAAAATATGACTTTTTTTTTAACCCTTTAGTGTATATGTTATAAAAACCTCTCATATAGCTCCCCACAATATATTCAGAAATCAACTTTACTTTTGGAGTTGTATCTGAGGGCAGCAGAACGAAAAGTGCTAAAAATAAGTATAAATGGGGAGTGGAATAAAAGCAGAGGCTAGGGCTGGGGAAAAAAATAAGCAGAGGCTAGTAAAGGAGGTATTATCATCATCCCCATTTTACACAGGAACTTCTGCTAAGAGGCCAAGTATTTTCCCCAAGATTACTTAGCTAAGTAGTGAAGCCAAAATTTATCTGCATCTGTTCAACTCTTATCTACTTATAAAAACCTATGTTATTTCCTGCTGTTACCCAACTGGCACCCAACCAGTATTCAAGTTAAGATAATTATATACCAGAGTCATCCCTAAGGTACTGTGAACTGAGGCAACTGTCCCAGGCGTTGGAGGTGCCCCACACTATCATGAAAACCAGGCGCATAAGCAGCAGAGAGACAAAGACGTGAGAAGTGGCTTGAATAGCACATGCTAAAAAACATCTGTTTCACATATAAGTTTGCAAACCATGACCAAACCCTACCTAATTTTCTTCTATTTGAAGCTACAAATTAACTACTACCCTACCTAATTTTCTTCTACTTGAGGCAACAAATTCTTTTTTTTTAAAAGCAGTCTCAGTATAAAGTATTAACCAACTCCACTATATGAAAAGACCAAGCTAGGGAGATAATGTTGACCTTTTTCCTACAGACACCTAACTAAAATTCTAGGAAGACTTTTGATCTATCAAGGTGGCAGCAAACCTATGGCACACATGTTGCAGCGGAATGTTTGTATCATTGAAAGCTCTGTTATTGTGTTTTTCTTTTAATGTATGAGTTTTTTTTCTAAACTAAAACCCACTGTAAAAGTACACTACTCAGGTTTAATTGCAGTGTTGCCACTTTGTGCTAAGTAGGTGTGTTTTGGGCTGTAGTTCGGACACTTGGTCTCTAAAAGGTTCGCCGTGTCTGATCTATCAAAAGAATACAGGATCCAATTTTTAAGATGTTCCACTAGCCAAAGTAGAAAAATCTGAGCAAGACTGACATTATGAATCATATTATAATCTGTTATAATTCATTATAGGATTAAAATACATCAAATATACTTGATTTATTTCATGAGGTCATACTGACACTTATTGAAACATGTTTTTTTGTGTCCCACATCATGGTACATCATTCTCCCTCAGATTTCACAGCAGCAGTGTTCTGATATCTCAGAAAGCTCCTTGCTTTTCAGCCTCTAAACTTCTCCAAACCCTGGAAAGTCTCTGAAAGAATTCTTAGACTCAATCTGAAAGTACAGGGGAATTAATGCAATTCTTAGCCAATAGGAGATAGGAGTCCTGGCTTCTGTCTTTCTCATGGACAAGTCTGAGCATTCCACACAGTTCCTGACAACCCTTAGGAGGATCAGTCCTACCCCAGTTCAGAGTTATGATGCAGTCCTAGCTGACCACATAACTAACTTCACGAGAAATCCTAAGCTAGAACCAATCTCCAAAGAAGCTCCCAGATGTCCAACCCTGAGAAACTGAGTTAAGTATCTGTGGTTTTAGAACACTAAAGTTTTTACAAGTGAGTATTCCTTATGGGAAAAGCATTTCAGACTTCTAAATTTTTCAGATTTTAGAATATTTGCATAGATGTTACCAAGTTAAGCATATCTAATTAAAAAATCCAAAATTCAAAATTCCAAAACTTTTTCAGTGGTAACCAGGGATTGAATTAATGGCCTCACACATGCTAGGCAAATACTCTACTACTGAACTATATCCCTACCCCACTCTGCTCTGTTACTCTGTTTTGAGACAGAATCTTGCTACATTGTCCAGACTGGCTTCAAACTTGTGGTCTTCCTACCTCAACCGAACAGGTAGCTAGGATTTAGGCATGTGCCACCATGGCTGGCTGTGTCAACCAGAGGAGCCTAGATTTCAGATGCCTCGATTAGAGATGTTCAACCTGTAATGTGTTATACAGTAATAAATATTATACTACCCATGACAAGTCTTGTTTACATTCCCCCACACACCCTAAACCTGTTCATTAAACCTGAATCCAATCTCAAGCTAATTATCAATTTACAGGCCATAAAGAACAAAGAGCTACATGTTCAATGATAACTGGAGAATGCAATCGGCAGTGGAACCACCAAAGACTTCAAACAGCCTTTCATTAGCAAATAAGAGAAAAGAGGCCACCAACCTGTAGATACAAAAAAAGACTACCCTAATTCAAACAAATATAAGAACAAAATAAGAGAAAAAAATCAGGATATGTGAAAACAGTAACTACACAGAAAAAAGATAAAGAAAAAAGAGACAGGCAACCTGCAGATGTAAATAAAGACTAATGCAAATTAAAAAAAAAAAGAAATAATCAGAAAATGTGAACATAATGACTACATAGTTAATGTTATGAAATTATTTATTTCAGTATGATAATAGTAGGATGTGATTATGTTTAAAATGGAAATGGGGTAGGGGTTGGGGACTTAGCTCAGTGGTAGAGCGCTTGCCTAGCATGCACAAGGCCCTGAATTCAGTTCCCAGCAGCACCCCCACCAAAAAAAAGGAAATGGGAAGGGAGTCAGGGAGAGAATAATGATCAAAATTCGACATGTTTATGTATCAACCTCCAAAACTGAATGTAACCATTATGTATGATAAACATATACTAATAAAAACATCCTCATTTTTTTTTCAGCACCAGGGATCAAACCCAGGCATCCAACATATTAGTTAAGTGCCCTCTCACTGAGCTATACCCCAGCCCTGAAATATTTACAATGAAAATGCTATCTAGGATTTGCTTCAAAATAATCCAAAGCAGGAGCAGAGGGAATGGAGTACTATAAGGTGAGAGCTGATGAAATATGGTTGACCATGAGTTGCTAACTATATACAGTTGGATGACAGGTTACTGGATTCATTCATTACTATTCTACTTTTAAGAATTTCTGAAATCTTCCCTTAACAGGGAAAAAAATGCTTAGCTTTGTAACTATCTAAATTAAAGGAAATTTCAAGTCACTATGTTCAGAGAGTCTCTACTTTTAAAAGCATTTTAAATAAACTATATTTGATCTTTTTTTTTTTTTTGGTGCTGGGGTTCGAACTCAGGATCTTGTGCTTGCTAGGTAGGCACTCTAACCACTGCACTAAATCCCCAGCCCTTGACCATTTTTTAAATGTCAGAAATTAAATCAATTTTGTTTGCTCAATGCCCAGAAAATGTAATTGCACACTGACCTGAGGAGGCTCAAAATTTGGCCTCCACCAGTTACCAATGCAGTCATCGATGACCCAGTCTTGCAGGACTCCATCCTGGCGACCCAGTATCTGTCCAAAGAAGTAACACAGGTAGTGACCTAAACTTTCGTACTTATGAATACTCTTCTTGGGTGAAAAAATTACTTTTGGCCACACTACTGTGGTAATAGAGACATGCAACCAGCTACTGTGCCTTTCTTATAAATTTCAGATAATTCCTTGTTTACTATATCCATGTCATTTCTGCCCCAAACATAGCCTAACAGTTCAAAATTGGCAATCTAGTATCAATCTATTTAGGACAAACAAATTTTGCTGTCCTGGTTATACATGGACATCCAAAGGTGATCAGCTGTCCACATCAGCCAGTAGCATACAACAGTTTTTCTACAATAAATTATAGCCTAATCAAGTTACAGAAATATGTTCAGAATACCCAATTTTCATTTTTCTGTGTAACATAACAATAAACTTAGGTTGTTCTGATCAGTTATAGTCTCCAAATTTTCACTGGCTAACAATGGTTCTGCAAGGCTCATAGTAAGAAAGAACTGTTCCCTGTTCAGCTACAGAGACTCTTAATTGGCTCTTATCTTTTAACCCTCTAGTGAATTTGTTTCTAACTTTAAAAAAAAAAATCATGAGTTTTCTGTTGGCTAAAAAGTCTTTTTAATGGCCTCTTGTTTCATAAATGCATTACCTCCTCTTAGTACACCAAGAATTTAATCATAGTTTTGTCAACTGTTAACTTTCCATTTCTGTTGAATTCCATTTGCTTTTCTTTTTCCCTGATTTTTGCATAGGGCCTTGCTATGTATCCCAGGCTGGCTTCGAACTCATCATCTGCCTGCTTCAACCTCCTGGGTCCCAGGATTATAGGCGTGCACCTCCACACCCAGCCCCTTTGCTTTTGATCTCTTTGTTGTTTAAGAAGCTTTCTCCACAAGTCTCATGAAACTGGTTATGTACTCATGTAAAGGTAATACAATAAGGTGCTTAACTGTCACCTCTGGGTGTACGAGTTGACAGGGATGCACTATCTCTTCAGAAAAAATCTCAAAGTGCATTATCTGAAGTTTTTCTTAGACTGGTCTCTCCCTCTCCAGAAACAAAATCTCCAGCCTTCCATCTAGTGTATGTAAGCCTGATATTAGTCAGCATTCTCAAAGCTAGCAAGACTTTTTGTTTGGTTCTGCTCTAATCTGTGCTAGATGTTCTCAGCCCTGCCTCAGAGCTAGAGTCTTAGGAGTCTCATTATTGAGGATGGAAACTTTCACTTATTCTTCGCATCCTCTAAACCTTTTCATTGCTAGGAACTGCTATAGATTCAATCACCAGTCAGTCAGGCTTTGCCTAACTGTACAGAATGGGGAAGATGACCTAGGTATAAAATACATCCTATATAGACCTTCAACCCACGAGTTTTCAGCCTGTGCATGCCCCCAGCATCACATGTACCTAGTAACTCTAATTCCACAGCCTTTCCGGGGTCCTTCAGTGCTGGATTCTGGACTGTCCTCCTGCTGGGTTGGGGCTTCTGCTAAATAGCTGTTACAGCTCTTTATCTAGATGTCCTTCCAAAACCTCATGGGCTCATAGGTGGGACTTTTCAGACGTGGCTGGATCTAGGGTGTGTGAATATGGATTAAGGGTATGATACTGAGATTAAGGGTGTGTGGTACCAAATTAGTCCACCAATTGGAAGTAGCATAGTTCTGGGTGTGGCTGAATGGATTTACTGAAAACAGAAGCCCACCCTGGGGTGGGTGGGTGGCACTATCTAAAAGGCTCATAGCCTGGATGGACTACAAAGGGGGACAGAAAGAAGGCTGTTGCCACTGCTTGCTGGCTTCTGTCTGCTTTGCCATGGACTGTTTCCCCTCTGCCATGCCACCCGGCCCTGGAGCCAGCTAACTATGAACTGAAACCTCTATAAACTATAAGGTGAAATAAACCTTTCTTCCTTTAATTTATGGGTGTCAGGTATTGTGTCTCAATGCTGAGAAAAGTAACTAAAATAGCCAGTTATGATTTGCCCAACTACTTTTCAGCTTTCTCCATTTTTTTCATGTGATTGTCTCATTCTGCACTCCCTGCTGGATATTATTTTTTGGAGACAGGGTCTCACTATTTGTTCAAGTTCACCTTGAACTCACTGTGCAGCCCAGGCTAGCCTCATATGCATGGTGATACTCCTGATTCAGCCTCCCAAGTGCTGGGATTGCAGGTGTGCGCCACAACACCCAGGTGGATTTTTATCTTTTTAAAGACATCCTTTTCCTCCCTTTTTGGTGGGTTTTCAGAAGAAGCAGAGTTAAGCAGATGGGTTCAATCTACCGCCTATGAACATCACACCATATGTAAGAGTTACAGCCACTTAAAAAATACTAGGGAAAAAAAAACCAATTGGTCAATAGTGCAAGAATTACTGGTGATTTTAGTTTTGTTCTTTGTTTTTCTGTGTGCCATGTTTTTTGTAGACAGTATTATTAGTTTTGCAATTAAGGAAGAGACTGAATGTTAAAAACTAAAAATACTTCAGGAAAGCACTGTCCTATCTCAAAACCCTCCAGTATCTCGGCATTTGGCTCCAATACTTCGGAGGCAGACAGTAGAATGATTTTTTTTAAAAGCAATACAATTTGGGCATAATCTATGTGCAAAAATGAAAACAAACATTAACAAATCTTTCTCTTACTCAAAATTCTATAGAGGCCTACTCTACAAGAAAAGTCCTAGCACTCAAATATACAGCTCCACTACACACTAGCTGTAATAATATCAAGTTATTTAAACCCATGCCCCAGTTTCCTTATTCATAAAGCAAGATTCATAACACTACCTACTTCCCAGAGCTCCTGTGATGATTAGTGGAGTTACTGCAAGTAAAGATCTTAGAACACTATCTAGCACAGTACTCAACACATGTTGAGTAAATAACACAGGTTTTTTATTTACCATTATTGTTACATCAACATTTCTATTTTTATAATGTTAAAATAAATTAAGGGTAAATTCAACTTGTAGAAAATAAACATTATAGTAACACTTGGGTTTCAGTTGTACTTATTGAAAACAATATACAAAATAAACTTATCCTTTTCCCAAAACTAACAAAAGCTGATGGTATTCAGCTGGGCAATAAAACCCATCAAAATGGCTAAATAAAAAAATACCTCTGTCATTAAGCGTTTTAGTCCTTCAACTTCATCTTCTCCTGGGTTAAGTTCACCACCAGGTCTGTGTAAAGGTTAAGAATTTCAGCTTTCAACTTAATACAATTTGGGAATAACAAGAAGAACACATTACTATTTCTATCAAGCAACTAAATAAGACATTATTTCACTATATGATAAGGTACTCAAAACTAACATATCAATGTCAGAGAAAATAATATGCTGGGAAGTTGACCAGACTAACAGTACAACAACCCTAGTTTTAAACAGAAAAAAATACATAATACAGCATACACATAAACATAAGTGCTGGTCACCAATCCATCCCAATCTCTTCTCTGGAATAGAGCACATTCTTTAGGTCTAAAGAATAAGACATTTTTCAAGAATTTCAACCTAAGTTTTAGAGACCTTTTCTGTGGTATAATCTGTTCAAACAGTTGTGGACCAACTATATAATAAAAGTTTTATGAGCTCACAAGAAAGAACTAAACTACACATCATCCTAAGGAAGAAATAGTATCAGTTGCTCTTAGTAATGCTACCGTGATACTTTTTTCAACCAAGCTCAATTATTAACATCAACAATATAGAGTAATATGAAGATTGCTAGTTAGGAAAATAAATAAACACTGTACAAAAAAAATACTGATAATTTCTTCTTTCTAAAGACTCCATTAACAGTAGTGTTTGCTGAAATAAATGACTAAGGGCTAAAATTGTATCCCAAAGCTGCAGAAATCCCATTAAAAGTTATCTCATTAAAAGATAATTTCTGACAACACTTACAATTTGAAGAAAGTCGTTCCCAGCTGTAGTAGTAACACATGGGGAAGCCGGTGCTCATGTACAATCAAAACCCCTTCCACTGTCCTCCTCATTCCAATTTTATCAAATTCCTCCCTCATGCGCTGAAATCTGGCTGCAACAGAGCTGTCCTTTTCATAGAGGGGCTCTTTTGTACCAAATGTGTAATTGGTGAGAGGGTACCTGTGATCCAAAGACAAATATCTAGCATGAGAACTGAAAACCATACTGTACAACAGATACCAACCACAGAGAAAAAAGTCATGGTCAAATGCGCATATACCATCCTCCAAAACAAAGAGTTTGTCCCAAGTTACCTAACTAGCTAATGAGATAGCAGTGATTAGAATCTTCTCCAGGACTCTAAAACCAGAGCTTCCACAGGATCAAAAGACTACCCTTGCCAGGTGTGGTGGCGCATATCTGTAACCTGACCCCTAGAGGCTGAGGCTGGAGGTTCACAAGTTTGAGCCCAGCCTTTCAAGTATAGATAATACTATCTTAAGGCCCTTAAATCCTTAGAGAGGTGGTTATTTAGAAATTAGTAATCCCCTGGTTTTAGATCGAGACTGCTTTACCAACAATGACCAACCTAGTTCCTCTGACTACGAATCTAATCATAAATTCTAGTAATTATGAGTGTTAATGGCTAATCTGTTTTTTTCTATATGCTGAGCCACTGCTATCCATCAACATCGTTCCAATTTTCTATCTCTATTAACTGCCCTCAGCGTTTTCTAGCATCACAACCCTTTCCTTTTCAGATTAACCCTTCTACATTTTCTTTCCAACTTAAAGCTAGTAAGAAGCTTTTCTTGCCTTCTGTATTCATTCTATTCAGTATCTTTATTCTTCCCTTATGAGAATTTTCCACCCACGATATCTAATCTGAATATCCTCTCTCTCTTCCTTTACCAAGAAATCCAAATACAGCTTATGCTATCAAAGACAGTTTTCATCTTACCTAATTAAGATGACACTTTTCCTTAAAGATAGTTTAAAAGGCCACATTTGTGTGTGTGTGTTTGTGTGTGTATATATCACTTTATAACCCTTTGATTATAAGCCTTTTAGTAAGAATGTTTTGGTCACACTTGACTTATCAACAATGTATCTATTTTATCAAAAGCCCTTGATGTTATAGTCAACTACACATCTGTTCCCCTCAGCTACTGTTGAAAAGGGAAATCAAGGTTGCTAAAACAAGAAAAATTAATTCCAGAAGCCAAATTCTAGGCATAATAAGAAGCAGCTCTAAAATAATTAAAATACATTGTTTTCAGGATGCCATAAAGAACTCCTCCAGAAACACTATGTGCCAGGCAAGTTTTTAAAACTACTTCCCATGTACTAAAAATTTAGTTCTCACAACCTGAATTGGAAAGAATCAGGTTACACAACACATCTCCATTGCAAAAGCCAGCTGCAACAGCAGCGAGCCCAGGTATCATTATACAGTGCGTTATCACAAAGCAAGGGTTACCTACGTCTTACTTCCTCACCACTGCAAACCCAACATTATGCACAATGCCTGGTACAAAGCAAGCATTCAAGGAGTATTTCCTAAAGGGAAATATACTGATGGAAACAGATTTGTTTTCAATTTAATTGATCAGTACTCCTCAGTACTGATCAATTTAAGTTCACAGTGATTATTTCTCAATACTACATTCAAAAGGAAAAGTACTATAAATCAAGCCAGAACTTTAATGGAGCAAAGATGAAACCATTTTTCTGAAGGCACAACTATTTCACCAAAATTCTTCATAATAACTCCATGCAAAGTGAACCAATAATCAAGGCAAAAAAGAAAAGCAAAAAAAAAAAACCAAAACAAAACCGCAAAAGCATACAAAACTGTAGATTCTAGTTCAGATCATCGCTGAAAGTTATGCTTTCACACTTAAAAAAAAAAAAACTGCCTTTTCCAGTTCATGGGAATCGTAGGATATTTTAAAAAGTGATATGAAATTAAAGTGCCACTATATAAAGTTAACAAAACAGATATACAAATTAACTTTATACATACAACTATCAACTAGTTTCAGATTTTGTAAAGCTTAGCATTTTATTATCTAAAGTTCCAAGCCAGCACCTGTTTTACAAAAGAAAAAAAATCAAAAACACAATAATAAAGATCTTTTCAACTTGGTTTTGAGAGTGGAAGTTCATCTATACCACAATGCCTCAAAACAAACCCAGAAACGACAAAAAGAGGATAGTGACAATTTCTTGAGGAAGACACAGCTCAAATACCAATTACTTGCTACAGTGAAATTACTTTTGAGAGTAACTTTGAAATACAATGGTTTGCAGCCAGGCATGGTGATGAATGCCTGTAAAACCAGCACTCAGGTGGCTGAGGTAAGAGTTCGAGGCCAGCCTGAACTACACTGTTGGACCCTGTCTCCCCACCCTTCGTCGCCGCAAAAAAAAAAAAAAAAGGTTTGCTGAAAGAAAAACGTGTGTCGAAAATAAAGCACAGGCCACAATAGTTCCCCAAGACAACATTTTGCATCCCTCCAGTGTGCAAGACTACCACCAAACAACCCAGCATCCATGCTGCCAAAATAGGATCTATCTGGTCCCCGGGATGCCCTCGCTGAGGTTGACGAGATCTGTGAATGTATAAGGCAGGCCAGGAAGCCCCGAGTAGATGAACAAAACATGGGGTATGCATAAAGTGAGCTACTACTAGACAACGAACACTTAAAGAAAATAGTACTAGACTTATGAATTGTAGGTAAATCTTGAAAGCTTACTATTTCAGCAAAGAAGAAAGTGTACAAAATTATAGTTATACCATTCATTTCCAATAAAACATACAAAGCGATACCATACACGAAAGCCTAAACACTGAATGGGAAGAACACACACACACATTCTGAAGCTGGTTACCTCTACAGAGGTGAGAAAAGAACAAATTCAAAACAAACTTCGGTATTACCCATAATGACTGAATACAGGGAAATAGGAACACGTTTTCTTTCAAAAAGGGAAAACCTCTTCTAAGCGGGCTCTAAACCCCTTGGGTTGGGAGGCCGTTCGGCAGGCAA
This sequence comes from Hystrix cristata, assembly GCA_004026905.1. Taxonomy (NCBI): domain Eukaryota; kingdom Metazoa; phylum Chordata; class Mammalia; order Rodentia; family Hystricidae; genus Hystrix; species Hystrix cristata. The sequence goes on from PVJO010000201.1 coordinate 234,877, forward strand.
GGAGGCGCACCGAAAGAAGTGCCTTTGGCAGACGTTCACAAGGAGAGGATGCCCGCCAAGGCCGCGCCACACTTACAGGTTGATGGTGCGCTCCAGGGTGAGGGGCTTGGTTTGTTGGATGTACTTGTTGCCGAACTGGTTGACTCCCCGCGGCCAGCCCGTCTGCGAGCGATTGGGCGGTACCACAGACATGCTGGCGAGCTCTGGCCCTGGAAACTAGCAGAAAACCGGAGGCAGGGGAGACTCCCCGTGCGGGCAGCGGTTATCTGCGTCCCGCTCAGCAGCCGCCGCCCGCCATTAACAAGAAAGCGCAAGACGAGGCGGACGTACGCCGGAAGTGAATCTGGACACTCCGTCGGCAGGAAGTAGAGAGGCGGAGGCCTTCTAGTCGAACGCTTTTGGACCAATCGCTGCTGAGATAGCCTCAGTATCTGGCGCTCCCATTGGTAAGTCTGATACGGGTTCCGCCTTCTCATATTTTGATGTCTTCTATTGGGTAGCACTAGGCAACACGAGAACGGCACCGTTCTGGGTATGGTAGTTTCCGGAGGCAAGTAGCCTCTTGATCGGTGTGGCGTGGTTCTGTATTTTGCGAGGAGATGAATGGGAAGCGGCCCGCGGAGCCTGGCCCGGCCCGAATGGGCAAGAGGGGAAAGAAGGAGGTGATGGCAGAGTTTTCGGACGCTGTCACGGAGAAAACTTTGAAAAAGCAGGTGGCCGAGGCCTGGATCCACAGAACGTCGTTCAGTCATGGTAACCGGGTGCTGTAAGGGAGGAGACGTTGCGCAGGGATCCGGATGCCCCTGAAAAGCCCGAGCACGCGAGCCGAGCACTGGGCGGCGGGGCCGTAGGGAAGAGGCATTTGGAGGTTTTCGCCCACCTCCAACCCCACTGCCTCTACTCCCTTTCCTTCAACATTCAGTTTGAATCGAAAAACCTGGAAGAAAAAGAATCGTAGGCCGGAGAGTATCGGGAAATTGAAGGCATAAAACTTACTAGTTGAGGGGTTGAGAATTTAGCTGGTGGTAGAGCTCTTGCCTAGTAACCACAAGGCCCTGAGTTCGATGCCCAGCAGCTCCCCCCCATTACTGCTTGAATCCTGTAATCAGAGAGCCCTGAGTTAGAATCTTCACAGATTGTGCGTCGTCGGCAATGGATTTAACTTTGTAAAGCCTCAGTTTCTTGTTTTATAAAATGGGATAATTAGTGGTATTTACCTCGGGAAGATGTTGGATGGGATTAACAGGCTAATGCATGTAGCCACAAATGAACACTTCTCAGAATAAGGAAAAATAAACATTTAGGCAGGTACTTGAGAGCCTTACGTGAGTTTTCCGTTTAGCCAGATCATTTGTTGTGATCTGTCAGAGAGCAAGCACTTGAGTTTGACATACCTATAGGTCCACTGTTATGACTTAACATGTGGTGACCACGGGAAGGAACTTTCGTCAAAGGATTCCAGCCTCAGCTTCAAGATAATCACCTCACAGGATAAGAACTCTGCTTAATGTGTTATGCATTTTCTTCCAAAGTTAACCATCCCTCCTTTTGTCATTTGTTAAGTACTTAGAGGCAAATTCTGGGTGCTCTGGTTGCAGAGCTTACTGTTTAAAGTGCAAGCTCTGGACACTCAAAGACTTCTTAATTTCCTCATCTGTAAGATGAGTACAGTATATGATAATACCGACCCCAGTGTTGTTGAGATGTTTAAATGAGATAATGTATATAAAGCACCATTGAGCCAGGCATCTGGTTGTGTTAGAGAAGTAGCAATGTAGTCTGTTAGAGGTCATGGGTACAATGTTGGAATAGAAATTAAGGAATTATAAGAGTTTTTGTTGAACCAATTTTTTTTTTAAATAGCATTTAGTAACTTCCTCACACAGTAACTTGGAGAAAGAAAAGGTAGATTGAAGAGAAACTACTAGGCAGTGTTCTTACTCTCATTTAATTTGTTATTCTTAGTTTTGAGGGAAATGAATTAAGAATTTAATATACATTCAGTTCAATAATCATTACAATGAAAAACTAAAAATAGCAAGAACTTTGATTTAGTAGCATCATCCATACTCATTTTAAGAACTAGTATTTTAAGAACAACAACGACAACAAAAAACAACTAGTATTTTAAGCACATTCTATTTAAAAGGTGGTATGGTGAGTAAAGAAAGGGCAGAGCTTATATTTCTTCCCCCAAATCTTGGACCTTAGATATTAAGTTCCCAAAATCAAATACCATCCCCTTTTGTGTTCTCTCTGATATGACTTGGTGGTCAAAAGTACAAAAGGGAAGAAAGCCATAGATAATGTTTTCCTTCCAACAGAAGCCATTATCATCGACATGGACCCCTTTCTTCATTGTGTGATCCCAAACTTCATCCAAAGCCAAGACTTCTTGGAAGGGCTTCACAAGGAACTTTTGAGCTTGGACTTCCATGAAAAGTATAATGATTTATATAAATTCCAGCAGGTATTTATTCCTCTGTCATATCAGTTCTACCTCAGAAATTCATTATCTAGGAAATTATCCAATACCTTTAAGACTTGAGGTTTTACAAACAAGTGGGTATTGCCCTAAGAAAAGATTGCTAAGGATATCTTAACTTTTTAATTTAATATTAAAACCATCTTTATAAGTTAATCGTTTGCAATGAAAGTTAGATGATCCATTGTAGTCTTATGCAGCAATATAAAAATTATATGCAAACAATAAGGCTTGTACTTGTTAAATGAACATTTTATTACAAAATGCCCAAGTCTTGTAGAACAAGGGAAGCAGAGAAGAGTTGGAATCTGTTACACAGCTATTTCTCAGCAAGTACACATCACTAATATAAAAGCAGTCCTGGCCGTCTGCCAAGTCACCTACATGTACACAAACCACAGTTCAGTGCACAGACAATAATTACATATCTACTGGACAGATTCTAACTGCATTCTAGGTTATCTTATGAATTTGCTGATGGTCAAGATCATATGTGAACAGTATTGATATTTGGCAAACACATCTTTGTTACTGTATAATAAAAAATCGAATTCATAAATTTGAAAAAAAAAAGATGGGGTTTTAGAATGGGTTTGTCATGGAGGCTTCTCACCTTGGTCTCCTTCATTTCATAGAGGTATACTAAGTGTTAACTATGTTTAGGTACTCTAATTATTATGAGAGATTTTGACAGTTCCTGCCCTCTGGCTTTAAAAATCTAAAAATAATAGGGATGATAGTGATGGTGACAGAGATCAGCCAAGAAACACTTTAAACCAGCAAGGAATGAAGTCGGTTTTGAGGAGTGGTATGAAGAAACTATACATTGGAAGATCATAACCATTTGAAATTTTGTGTTCATGTCTTTAAGTGGCTTGATGTGTTACAATGTATTCTGCATTGCAGTTTATCCAATTTGGGGAATATTTTTCAGTACATGGAATGTATCAGTCTTGGAAATCCTTTAGAAAAACCTCAGTGACATCAGGGCTTAAAATTTGAGAACATAAAGCTGAAGAATTATTTTGTTTTCTTTGCATTTTCCCTTTGACTTTACCTGAGATAAGAGGATATATGATGCATTTCTCTTACTTGTTATGGATCTTGTGGCCAGCTGGCAATATCCTGCCCCACCCCAATTTGTCTTTGAACCTTGTATATATGATTGAATCAATCAGGCTGAATGCATGAATGATGAAACTCTTTTAATTCAGAAAATCTAATGAAAATTAAACCTTGATTCATAGTAAAGTTGTTCAAGTTAATGAAAAACCACAGTTGTCTACCTTTATAATTATGTCCACTGTGATAACATTATGCCTCTTGTTGATTTAGAACTATATGCATCTCTAATTACTAAACTGAGATATCAGAGTGGTTTTTTTACTTGATGCAATTTGACAAATGAAAATATTTTATTGATTGAAATCAGTCAGAGGAAAAATAATGAAAAGGGCTCTGGATGAAGGGTGGTAGGAGCTACTATATTACTTTAAACCCACATGGGCGATGCTGTAATTTTTATTCTGCTCACTATTGGACAGGATCTCATCACCCTAAGACAGTAGGCACAAAATAGTTCTAAATTTTCTGCCCCTTCAGACCTCACCTATATCCCTTTTCTTCACTTGTGGTATGAATTGAATAGTTGGGTCCCTAACATCTTCCAGCACCCCCCAACCAAGTAAGCATTGTTCTGTACACACTATGCCACTCTAAGAGCTTTATATTTATTCATTAAGTCCTTAGAGAAATCCCTTGAAGGAAGTACTTCCTATCTCTGTTTCATAGATGGGGAAATACATCAGTTTTTATTTTTTTCCACCCAGAATTATTTCCTTAAACGTATCAAAAATCAACAAGAAGAAAATGTTTTTTCATCAGAAGGAAAAAAATGCCCTTGACCTAACTTTTTCTTTCAGCTTCCACCCTATTTCTCTGGTTAGTTCCATCAACAGCAGAATTCCTTTTCAGAGTTGTCTGCTGGGGGTGGAGATTTAGCTCAACCCCTTGTGCTTACCTAGCGAGCGCAAGGCCCTGAGTTCGATCCCCAGTAACCACCCCCCAAAAAAAGTTTTGTCTGCTACTGCAAATTCCTCTCCTCTCGTTCCCTGGTAAGCCCACTATTATCAGGCTTTCACCTCTACCATTCCACTGAAACTATACTTATCAAGATCACGCAAACCTCCATATTAATAGAACCATATTAGTCAGTAGTTTTCAGTCCATAACTTTTTAGCAGCATCTGACCTACAATATCCTTCCTAAAGACAGATGTTCACTCTCAGGATACCATCGTCTCTCGGTTGCCTTTCTGCCCCACAGGCCATTCCTTCTTAGTTTCCTTTGCTAGGTCTTCCCGTTATAACTGACTCCCTAATGATAAGAGTACTCTAGGGCTTAGTCCTATGACTAAAATATATATAAATTTGGCTGGAGATTTAGTTCAATGGTTAGAGTGCTTGCCTTGCAAGCACAAGGCCCTGAGTTCGATCCCCAGCACCAAAAAAAAAACCAAAACAAAACAAAACAAAAACAAAACTATATATATAAATTTATATGAAGTCTTATGGCTTTGTGTCTTCTCTTGGATATCTAGCATGAATCTCATACCTCAACCCAAACATGACCTCCTGATCTTCTCCTAAATCTATTCCATTTCCCCACATCAGCTACTGGCAACTTTCCAGTAGCTCAAGCCAAAACTAAGTCTTCCTTGATTGTTCTCTCACCTCTCATATCCCTTCTATTGAAGAAATTTTTGTGTCTATTTTCAAAATACATCTGGGGGAGGGGAATAAAAATCACCTTACCACTTCCACTGCCAACATTCAACACCTGGTTCAAGCTGTCTTTGTTTCTCATCAGAATTAGTCTATCGGTGTATTAACCAGTCTCTTTTTTTTTTCTTTTTTTTTTTTGAGACAGTATCTCACTATGTATTTCAGGCCGCCCTCTCTATGTAGCCCAGGCTGACCTCAAACTCACAGCAGTTCTCCTGTCTCAGCCTCCTTCATGCTGGGATCAGACGTGCACCACCACACCCAGCATTAACCAGTCTCCTATGCTCACTTGCTTGCACAATAACAGTCATTATGTTCTTTCAAAATGTAAACAAACGCAAGAGAATTGAAAAACATGCTCACATAAAAACCTGTTCACCAAATTTCTTTTAAGAAAGCTTAGTCACAATGTCCATAACAACATCATTTATAATAACCAAAAAGTAGAACCCAAATGTCCCATCAACTGATAAATGCATAAACACAATATGATATATCCATACAATAGTGTTACTTACCTATAAAAAGGAATCTACTGCTGCAAGATGTATGAATTTGAAAAACTTTTACCAAGTCAAAGAATCTAGATACAAAAAGCTACATATTGTAGGATTTCACTTATATGTAATGTCCAAAATAGCAAATATATCTGTATAGACAGCAGTTTACAGGTTACCAGAAGCTGGGGAAGAGAATGAGCAATAACTTCTGATGGGTACAGGATTTCATTTTGGAGTGTTAAAAATTTTTGGATTTAATTTTTATGGGTTATAGCACTTCATGAATACATATACTGAAACTCATTGAATTATATACTTTCAAGTGGTTAAAATGGTAAATTTTATGTCATATGAAATTTATGTTTAAAAAAAAAAACCTAAATGGGATCATGTTACTCCTTTGCTTAAGAGCTCCAGTAATTTCTCATTTCTTTGAGTAAAAGCCTGAGTACATAGAGTAGCTCTGTCTTGGTTACTTTTCTTGTTGCTGAGACAAAATATCCAACATCCAGAGTTAAAAGAAGAAAGGTTTAATTGTTACTGTTTGTAGAAGTTTCAGTTCATAGTTGGCTGGCTCCAAGGCAGGTGGCATGGCAGAGGGACATGGTAGTGGAGAAACAGTCCATGGCAGGCAGAAGGCAGCAAAGCAGTGAAGTAGCAAGCAGCAACAAGCAACACGAGCAGCCCTCTTTCTGTACCTTACATTCTGCTCAGACCTACCCTTAGGATAGCACTCACACCCACAGTGGGCCTTCCCATTATCCACTCCCAAACTATGCCAGACCAATCAGTAGACTAATTCAGTAATCATATACTCTTGATCCCAGCATCACACAGTTAATCCCACTACCTCTGTAAAGTCCCACCTATGAGTGCATGAGGTTTTGGGGGGACATCTAGACACAAGCCATAACAAACTCTAAGGCCCTCTGTGCCTCCTCTCCCACAGCTTTCCCCCTCACTCTGCTTAGTTATGTAGTCCCCCTGCATATCTTGAATAGGCTTTGCTTTACCTCACTGAAGTCTACCCTGGTCCCCCTCTATAATTGCCAACCCCTCCCCACTCTTCAGCACTCCCTCACTCCTCTTTCTCTGCAGGTTTTTTCTTTTGCACTTACCACCTTTCTGCTAATAATCTATTTTTATGTGTATTATCCCCCTCGATAAACGTAAAAACTTCTCTGTAATAACTATTTTCTGGGTGAGTAAGATACGTACAGACCAAGTAACTTGCCCAAGACAGATCTGCCAGATGGAAAGGCTATGTACCAAAGCTAAGCAGTTTGGTTTCAGAGTCCGGGCTCTGAACCACAATGCTATCCTGCCAGTCCTCACTATTCTGCTCTTTGTGCCTAAAATATAGTAATAAAGATATCCTTGTTTTCTTTTTCTCATAATCAAGTCCGATGAGTTAAAGAAGAGAAGAGATCCTCATATCTCAGCTTTACGGTAAGCAAATAATCATTATTTGTTGGGTGTCAAATATGTGTTAGGTATAGTAGTAAATACTTTAAATGTATATCATACAATCTTTGCTGACATTATTATCCCATTTTGTACAGGGGGAAACAGACTGAGAAGTTAAGTAGCTTCTTCAAGGTACCCAGCTAAAACTGAGAGAGCTTGGATAGAAATCTAAGTCTACAGGGTTTTGCAGATATGTTTTATCACCCACATTGTCTGAAGCCTGGCTCAACAGTTTGCTGTTTTGGTTCATCCTAAATAAGCTCTGCCTTTAAAAGTTATGAAACACTTCTGGTTGTACTAACCAAGTGTAGTATGTTATCAAATATTTTGAGTGGTAGATACTAGGAAAAGATATTTGATAATGAAATCTTATAGATTTACCTGGAGACTTAGTTACGAACAGCATAGTTGCCTTTTGGTGGAATTTCAGTTATATGCCTTTGGACCAGGATGATCAAAAAATACCAATCAAAGCTGGGGATTTAGCTCAGTGATTAGAGTGCTTGCCTTGTAAGCACAAGGGCCTGAGTTCAATCCCTGGCACCACCAAAAAAAAAAAAAAACAAAAACAAAAAAATACCAATCAAATATCTTTATGTACATGATTTAAATTAATGTAAATCCTTTCAAAATTATCCAATTCATGAAAGTTAATTTAGTTTCAAAGTTCTTGGCTGAGTGAGCTGTTAATTATGTTAAAGAAATTTCTACACAGAGAGCCAATTTAGCTGGTAAAGGAAATGTTTACCATCCTTTTCTTGGTATCCTGTTAGCACCAGAACTTCTATGAAGGATTTTCCTGATTACCTTGCAATTTAGTACTCACTGTTTCTGCAGTTTAAAGTCTTTGTGACCTTCTACAACAGTATCATCCAAGTCTTCACTGAAGAGTGGTGCTAAGTGAGTGCTTCTGATATTGCAATTTATAACAGGAAATATATGTTGACCTTAGTCCCCATCCTGGCACCAAGCTCCTAAAACTTTTGGAATATATGTATCATGATATATTTATCTTTTGTTAAAACAAATCATTTTCTACCTTTTTTACGGTAAGCAAATAATTGTTATTTGTTGAGTTTATTTGCTGAGTTTATATTAATGAAGTTATTTTGGAAAGCCCCAAAGATTTGGGTTGTAGGACTGGTTACCAGGGAAGCTAACCGTGCGGTTAGAGGGTTGGAACTTTCAGCCCCACTACTCCAATCTCTGAAAGAAAAGAGAGTCTGGCCAGGCAGTGGCACATGACTGTAATATAGGCACTCAGGAGGCTGAGGCAGGAGGATCACCATGAGTTCAAGGCCATGCTGGACCACATAGTGAGTTCAAGGGCAGCCTGGACCACACAGAAAGACCCTGTCTCAAAAAAAAAAAAAAAAAAAAAAAGCTAGGCGTGGTGGCACACTCCTGTAATCCCAGAATTTGGGAGGTTGAGGCTAGTCAGGCGCGCATAATGAAGCTCCATAAAAATCTCTAACCAAGGGGAATTTGGTTTGCCAAAAACTTGGAGGTGCTAGGGAAGGCAGTACTCCCTTTCCCTAATACTTTGCCCATGAATGTCTTCCTTTTGGCTGTTCCATGTAGTAAGTAAACTGTCCAGCAAATGACCAAACTCGAGGAGGGTTTTGTGAGAACCTCTGATTTATAATCAGTTAGAAGCATGGTCATAACCTGGACTTGAGATGGGTGTCTGTATTAATTACTTTTCTAGAGTCAGTGATTTAATACAGGACAAGTCCAAGTTACATCATTCACACACACAAGCCAAATTCAGGAAGAGTGCAGAACATCTACTGAAGCACTGGAGACCTAAACAATCTGATCAAGGGCTGGGAGCCCACAGCAATGTCCAGTGTACATCCGTATCTGCACTAAAAGCGTGAAGAAACCTATACTGGAACCAGAATATGATGCTCGCAGCAGAGATGAAGACTAGAGCTCCTCTGAAATGAACAGCAGTCATCCTCGATGACAGCAAGGCCCCGAGATCCTTCTGCAACGAGAACAGCTGAGTTCCTTTCAGGAGAACCAGTCACAACAGAGCTTCTCCTGGGAAACAGCTGGCCACTATCTTCTGCTCCCTTTCTCCTTTATGTTGTGTTGACAGTAACCTTCAGGGGGATCCTGTACACCCAGAACCGCACCAACTCAGTCCAGCTGGGCGTTCCTGCTCACGCTGACCGTAATAAGTCCACCACAGTGTCTGAAGTTGAGGGGCGGTCCTAATGGATTGAGCCCTTATATGCTAACCTCTTACAAATAGTATCAGAATTGAACTGAATTATAGGATACCCAGGCGGTGTTAGAGCAATCATTCATGATGGGAAAAGATACATACATTCGGTATAAAGAAAAACAGTTGAGCTTTCCATTTTCCCGCTCAAAAACACGTCTGAAGAATTGGTAATTTGGAATGCAGCAGTGGTGTGCTAAGTTGTTATGACAAAGGCCAAAGCGCTGCTGTAGTAGGACATACTTTAAATTTAGAAGGAAGAAAATACTGAGAAAATGACATAAATGAGCCTTGAGAGCAAAAACATGCTACAGTAGCTGGAGATTTACAACTATGCAAGTTAAAACTGTGAAACATTTCTCAGGACCTTTTGAGTGAAATCTGAGAATGGAGCTCTTGAGTAAAATGTGACCTCCAGGAAAGAATAGTTGTGGCATAGATCCAGATAGAGCCCACACTGTGGCATAACAAGTCATCTTTTGTTTACACTTCTAGGAAACTTCTGTTTGAAGATTTCCGGGCCTGGCTTTCTGACATTTCTCACATTGACCTGGAACCAACCATTGACATGTCCTGTGCTAAGTATGAATTCACTGGTAAGGAAGACAAAGTTGTTTGTAAGATTTAAAGGCTTTAACTCCACAGTGATGGAAAGACAGCATCTGTGGTACAAAGATGCGGTACTAGCCTGTGGTACTAAGGCTAGTATCACGGTACTAGCCTTAATGTGTCTGCATAGTTAAGACCCAGCTCATTTACTTAACCACTTTATTGGAAGAGATAAGGCAGTGATTCTCTTTGGGGCTATGATGAAAGCTATTGACCATATTTTGAAAAAAATGCTCATAGTGCACATATATACCAACCTTGCATACAAAGTCAAGAAATTCAACAATAATAAATTCTATTCATGGACTTTCTAAGAAACAACCATCTTGGGGCCATTTTCTTTCTCTTTTTTATTTTGAATGTAATAAGTGAATACATACTTAAAGGAACAAGTTCAAGCATTGGAAGTATTCTGTGTAAACCATGCTAATCTCTGTCACTTCTCTGCCCCTTTTTTATTCATTGGTATCCACTGTCACCAGTTTGGGGTGCATCCCTTTAGTTCCTTTCCTTCTAAATACAAGCTTGGGGAATTTTGCTTTTGGGTTTTTCTTGTTGTTGTTTTTTACTAAATAATATTTTGGCTGAATGTGGTAACACACACCTGTAATCCCAGTACTCCAGAGGCTGAGGCAGGAGAATCACTGTGAATTTGAGGCCAGCCTGGGGTACATAGTAAATTCAAAGCCAGCCTGAACTACATGATGAGACCCTGTCTCAAACAAACAAACAAAAAATAAAATTTTCTATTTGAGTTTCTTATCTATTGTCCTGGGGAAATAGAAATTACTATTGACTTTTCTGGGAATAACTGAGTGATACATATGAAAAGCCATGTTATATATCTTTATTTTGTGAATTTGAAGTAATTTCAAACTTACAAAAATGGCTGGGGATTTAGCTCAGTGATTAGAGTGCTTGCCTTGCAAACACAAGGGCCGAGTTCGATCCCCGGCACCACAAAAAAAAAAAAAAAAAAAAAGCAAGCTAATCAAACTTACAAAAAAGTGGCACCCCAATAAAAATAATGTTTCCTGTTTCACTTAAAAGTAGATTGTAGTCATGATGTTAATCCTAGAATACTTCAGAAACAAGTATATTCCCCTACATGAAAGTGATAAATCATCAAAGTCAGGAAATTAACATCTATACATTATTCCCATTTAATTCACATTTAATATTTGGTGTCAGTAGCAAAAGGATCCAGTCCAGGTTGCACATTTACTTGTCATATCCATCTCCCTCATCCCAGAGGAGTTTTTCAGCCCTTTCTGGACTTCCAAGATCTTGGTGATTCTGAGGGTTGTCAGGCAGGTTATTTCATAGTCCTTTCCTCAGTTTGGATTTTTCTGATGTTTCCTCATGATTAGGGTCAAGCCATGGGTCTTCAGCAGGAGTAAATTCTGTGTTCTCTTTGCTACATCCTACCAAGTGATACACAGAAACTGTGTACCATATTATTAATGATGTTAACTTTGATTACTTAAAGCGTTGGCTGATACCAGGTTTGCCCACTATTCTTTTCCCCTCCATCAGTATGTATTTCGTAAGGAGATACTTTAAGATTATGTAATTAGCACACTTCTCATCAAACTTTGCTTCACTTGTTTTAACATCCACTGATGTTTCTTGCTAAGTTCTTGCAATGAAGGTTGTCAGATAGTGATTTTATATAATACAGTCATTCTACTGCATTTATTAGTTGTCATTTCTCTCTCCCCATTATTTATTCATTCACTTATTTATATTGGAATGGGTTTATGGATTACTCTTTATGTAATGGGCTATTTGGGGGTTTTGTTGTTGTTGTTGTTGTTGGGTGTGTTTTGTTTTTTCTTAGTACCAGGGACTGAACCCAGTTCCTTGTACATGCTAAGCAAGTGTCCTGCCACTGAGCTTTTTTACCCAGCCCTTTTAAAAATTTTATTTTGAAACAGGGTCTTACTAAGTTATGCAGGCTCACCTTGAATTTGCCACCCTCCTGCCTGAGCCCACTGAGTAGCTGGGATTGTAGGCATGTGCCAGTGCAACCAGCTCTAATAATTACCTTTATTACATTGATGCTGATATTGTCCTAGAGTTCATCAAAGAGATGATGTTCAAACTGACCTCTGTATCATTTTGCTGTATCCCCATCATTCTTCCATTTCACACTTTCTATAAAACAAGAATTTGCAGACTTACATTTTTCCTTCCCAAATCCTAGAATAACCTAGTCAGCCATTCTCTTGAAGAACTCTGGTTCCTTCTGTGAAGAATGATACTTAACCATCAAGATCAGGATTCTAGATGTCTTAACAATCAAGATCTGGGGTGTCACTGCTCCCAGACTCTTGCACTACAGTGCGTGTGTGAATATACACAAACACATGGATGCATACACATATTCATATTTATTGCTCTACCTCTATTTGTTTATGTATATCTAAGAAACTGACTTCACATTGATTCCTCCAGTTCCAAATTATACAAACAGCACAGGGTTCATTATAGAGTTTTCCTTTTCCATATTTTCTTTTCTTCAACAGTGAGAAAGCTGAATCCCATTATATTCAATGTATTTATTGGCACAATCCCTCTGTGTGTAAATGGCCTGAGTTCACTGTGGCCTTCTTTCCCTTTCTCACCTGACATGGATGCCTACCTTGCTCAGCCCTACCAAATATCTTTAGATATTTAGTTTAAGCAGTTAACAGGAACAAGTGTGAAAAGACCCATGTATAATAATATTCATTAAAGCATTCTTTGTTATAGTCCAAAACAAGCTAATTAAAGAGAGGGGAAGGGAATGGGAAGAAGCAGCAGCAAGATATACCATATACAGTTACAAATGCCCTGTGATGAATGTTATCATTATATATATGTAAAATGTACCACTGAAATAAAATTTAACAAAAAATAAACCAAACAACCTAATTAAAAATAAACCAGTTAAGGAGGAAGGAAGGTAAATTTACAATTCATATAGTAGAATAACTTCTGCCATGAAAAGTGACGTCAGTTGTGCGTATTGATATGGAAAGGCATTGGCCATGTAACAAAAAAGGCAGGCCACAAATAAGCACATTAGGATACCTTTTTAAAAATAAATGAACAAAACCAAAGCAAAACAAAAAACAAAATAAATGAACACACTTATGTGGGTAAAATATACAGAAAAATATTAGTGACTGTGTAGATTTATACTGTACGTTCTTCACTGTTCAGAGTTTTCTATATTGACTGGATTTTCTGCACTTTAAAGAAAAGAAGCACATATCTCTTTTCTTCCCCCCAGTACTTGGGGGTTCTTTACACTGAGCTGCACCCCGGCTCTGTTTTTGTTTTGAAACAGAGTCTCAGTTACTAAATTTCCCAAGCTGGGCTTGAACTTGCAATCATCTGGCCTCAGCCACCCAGAATGCTGGGATTACAGACATGTGTCACCATGCCTGGCAAAGAAACACGTGTCATTTTGAAAGCTGGAGCTGACATTGCAGATGAATATCGAGTGGACTGACATCAAAAGCAGAGTCAGGTGGCAGCTGCTCATTGTCTATGCAGGCATCCAAGTAATGTGCATTAAAAACTTTTGCAGATGCCCTGCTCTGCCACGATGATGAGCTGGAAGGGCGCCGGATTGCCTTCATTCTGTACCTGGTTCCTCCCTGGGACAGGAGCTTGGGGGGCACACTGGACCTGTACAACACTGATGGTAAGATGGGTGCATTCCCATCACCACTGGTGATCATTCCTGAATTAAAACCAAGCTGACTGAGCATCACTTCAAAGGAGATGATAACCACTTGTCACAGTGGCCACCTTGGGAGGAGTTAATACCGGTCCTGACAGCCACCTCTTAAAGTTGTATTGAAAATAATCATTACTCCAGAGATAAATTAGTATCAATTTAAGATGAGAAGTAGACCCAGCTTCTAAATACTGACTGTGGAAGGGTAGAAAGTGTACAGAGAATCTGCCAGGACCAGTCTGTTTGACAGGAAGTCAGGGGTTTTTTTTTGAATGACTGACACAAGGTTGACACCCGGAAACATCCAGAACTTATTTTAGCCTTCATCAGTTATAAATGGATGGTGGGGTAAGAACACGTCACCTAGCAGAACGAGCAAGTCTGAATGAAACAGATGGAAAGGGGTGGTCTTTTAGACTCTGAAGGGCACTTGGACTTAACCTCAGAAATTTGAGAGTTGTCAAGAGTGGAATAAGGTGGTCTGGAAGTGGCTAGTGATACTGAACCACGTTCATGGATGTATTCTCTCCTGGTGCAGAACACTTTCAGCCGAAGCAGATTGTCAAATCTCTTATTCCTTCGTGGAACAAACTGGTTTTCTTTGAAGTGTCTCCAGTGTCCTTTCACCAGGTAAAGATTATAAGCCACAAATATATCTGTGTACAAGTACTAAGGACCTCTCTTTTTGGTCATCCCATTATCTAAATGTGACAGCTTCCCATTGGACTTACTAGCTGACCAGGTTTTTTTCATACCTAATTTGAAGAGTCCTCAGATCAATGTGCCTTGGCTGGTGTCCTCCATCATCCTTTGTGTTGATGTGCTGCTGGTCTCGTTCTTTCAGGTGTCTGAAGTCCTTTCTGAAGAAAAGTCTCGTTTGTCTATAAGCGGCTGGTTTCATGGTCCTTCACTGACCAGGCCTCCCACCTACTTTGAACCCCTCGTACCTCGGAACCCTCACATCCCACAAGATGTAAGGATAAATTATTAGGATTCTTATTTAGGAGTTACAACATTCATTTGTTTTCTGATTTTAAAATTAGGTCTTCCTGATAAAGAAACTAGGCTTTGAGCTTGTACTTTCTGCTTTTCTAAGATAAACTTGTGATAGTGTGTTTTTCAGGCAGAGTTTCCCAATACTTTATGCTTAATAGGAGAAACTTTTATAGTGAGGAGTTGCATATATTTTACTCCTGTGAAATGATGTAAGAACAAAAGCTATAGAAATTATTAACTCTTCTGCTTCTTTGTAAGCATGAAATTTTGTATGAGTGGATCAACCCTTCTTATCTGGACATGGAATATCAAGCTCAAATTCAAGAAGAGTTTGAAGAAAGGTCTGAAATTCTCCTGAAGGAATTTCTTAAGGTAGGTCAGCGTATCTTGTGTGGCAGGCAATCTTGCTTCTTGAATGGGAGAGTTTTGTTTTCTTCCTGGCTCTAATATTTATATCATTCTTCTCTAACACAGAAGTGATAATAGTACACATCGATTGATGTCAGTTGTATGCTTGGTGGATTAAGAATCTCGCTTTTTGTTTTTTGTTTTTGTGGTACCAGAGATTTGAATCTAGAGCCTTGTGCATGCCGGGCAAGCCCTCAACCACTGAGCTACATCCTCGGCCCTTTTTTAAATTTTATTCTGAGACAGGGTCTTGCTAGAATGTCCAGGCTGGCCTCAAACTTGTGACCCTCTTGCCTCAGCTTCCCTAGTAGCTGGGATTACAGGTCATTACAGGCCTTGCACTCAACTTTTCTAGAATCGTATCAGACAATACACATAGGCACATAAAAGTTTCCACCCTGAAAGGGAGTTGTTACCTAGTTCCCTTTCTTTTCCTTTGATGAATATGGTGTTTATTCTTAACAATAGATATTTTTAATTGTAGTTGATCAACATCATTTTTTTTCGAATTTTAATTTATTTATTTATTTTTTTTTTTTTTTTGCAATATTGAAGATTATGTCAAACATACTAGACGAGCACTCTAGTATTGAGCTGCATCCCCAGCTTTTTTATTTTGAGACAGAGTCTCGCCAAATTGCTCAGGCTGGGCTCAAACTTGCAATCCTCCTGCCCCTTCCTCTGCAGTAGCTGGGATTACAGGTGTGCACCACAGCACCCAGCAATCAACATCTATTAATGAATGTTTGGCAGTGATGAGGCAGCTCGTATTGCTATCCTGGCTCTGGTTTTGCGAACCTGAGTAAATCACCGCATTTCTCTGGGTAATTTTTTTATCATCATTAAATTGGGATAATACCTGCCTTGCTTTTCTTGCAGAACTTTGTGAGGGCTACATGAGATAACTGGTGCTTCGCAGTTGGACATGGGTCCAATGGAATCACATTCCCAAGAGCTGTTCCTCCATGAAAAGAGGTGGAGAGAGTCTATGTGCTATCTCTCTTGCTTTGAACTTTATAGTTGACATATAGCATATTATGGACATTGAGAAGCCTTATAGGAAATAAACTTGTTTAACTAATTTAATTGAGCGTACTTAAACCATGCTATGAGATTTTTTTCTCTTTCGCATATTTACAGCAAATAGGAGCTGATAGTACTCCCTGGGAAATTTTATTAAACAAATAAATATAAAGCCTCTTGTGGATAATGTTGCAATAGATTAACCAACTTCTTGGTATTCAGCTTTTTTGAATCTAGAAAGTTCATTAAATGAGGGAATGAGCTGAGGCAAAGCAAATGTGTACTATTATACAAAGATTTTCCCTGTAATCACACTGAGTATAATGCAGTTAATTTTTTTCCTCACAATATCTTATGAGTTAAAAAGTATATTATGGGGGATGGGGATTTAGCTCAAGTGGTAGAGCACTTCCCTAGCAAGTGCAAGTGCCTGAGTTCAATCCCTAGAACCCCCCAAAATATATTTTTTTCAAATTTTTTAATTTAATTTTTTTTGCAATATTGAGGATTATGTCAAACATACTACAAAAGTGCTCTAGCACTGAGCTGCACCCCCAGCTCTTTTTGAGACAGAGTCTTAAATGTGTTTATATAGATATATAGATATAGATACAGATATATAAAAATATACAACCACTTAAAAGAATGCTCACACCGGCACTCCGGTCTGCTAGCTACAGCAAGATGATAGAGTATCCAACCTTTCACAGTAGCAGATCTTGTGTGAAAGAGGTGAGCGTTAAATGGACCTTTTAGGAATCAGCCAGACTGATGTTTTGCAGAACTGCTACACTTGCCAGCCAGTCGCGGATCATGAGGAGAATTACTAACTGCTTCTTTATTTGCTTGTTTTCCAGCCCGAGAAGTTCGCAAAGGTCTGTGAAGCATTGGAGCAAGGAGACGTGGAATGGAATAGCCGTGGTCCCCCTAACAAAAGGTAGAACCCCATCATCCGAGGCGTCTGCACCTGCATTCAGCACCTACCTTCCTGTCTTCACAGCTCACCTCCAATAGTAGGGCATTTGTCGTACTGGTGTTTTGTTCCGAGGGGTGTCCAGTAACAGGCTCCACCACATCTCACATTGTGATAAGCTGTGCTTTCGTAGGCTGTGCCAAGATCTGGGGAGACAGGTCAGAGCTAATGACCCGCCTTGATCCCGTGAGTCATTTGACACGTGGGGCTTGATGAACTTGACATTGCTGCTTTTCAGGTTTTATGAGAAAGCTGAGGAGAGTCAGCTCCCTGACATACTGAAGGACTGCATGGGGTTATTTCGCTCCGAGGCGCTCTTCTTGCTGCTTTCCAACTTCACAGGCCTGAAGCTTCACTTCTTGGCCCCTTCAGAAGAAGATGAGATCAAGGACAAAACAGAGGGAGAAGCAGCCTGTGCAACTGGTAGCACTGAAGAGGGGAATAGCTCCTCAGAGAATAATCAGGCAGCCGTCGGTAGCAACAGCCAACAGAGCAGTGAACAGATAGACTCAGCGCCAGAGGAAGAAGCAGCAAAGAAAAGTAAGCT
Source organism: Hystrix cristata (assembly GCA_004026905.1). Classification (NCBI taxonomy): domain Eukaryota; kingdom Metazoa; phylum Chordata; class Mammalia; order Rodentia; family Hystricidae; genus Hystrix; species Hystrix cristata. The sequence goes on from PVJO010000201.1 coordinate 252,628, forward strand.
GGTGTTAGGATCTGTCCTCACTTACCTTTAACTGTTCGCCATACAGTCATTCATTCATTCAACATTCATTCATGCATTCATTCTTGAGTATATACTATGGTGCTAAGCCCCATACTTCAGGATTTGGAGGACAAAACAGACAAGATTGTTGCTTTCCTGGAGCTTATATTCTAGTAGGAAAGAACATAGATTAAATGTATACACAAACAAGAAGAAAGTGTACACGGCATTGTAATAGGGTCACATGATTAAGGAATGACTAAGCAGGTGAGCAAGTGATCCAGAAAACAAACACATACATATTTATAATGGGATTAGTTTAGGCCTTATATATTTTTCTGTCATCTTTTCTCCCACTTAGTATTTCATAGGCATTTTACATCCGTTATACTAACAGATCTACACACTCTAGGAAGCCCTTGCCTCCCCCAACCAGAGCAGCCTCACATACTGGCATTTGCTGGCCACAGTTGCATTTTTGTCATTGTATCTCATTTTAAGACTGTACTACTGTCAGTCTTTGAAACGTACTGTTCTGATAACTTTTATTGAATGCAAAATACCTCACCATATGACCTTAGCCAGCCCCACGTGGGGTGTTTGGGTTCTTTCCAGTTCTTCACCAGCATTGTTTCTTAGAGCTGGATGTGCTAGTGTCTGATCTCGCCTGATCTCAGAAGTGGAGCAGTTTCCAGCCTGGTTAGTTCTTGGGTATCAAAAGGGAAAGTGCAGCATCAACAATTACACATTTTTGTTTTTGTTTTTGTTCTTCAGTACTGGGCCTGGGGACTTTATTATTTTGAGACAGGGTCTCACTAAGTCCCTAAGTTGCATGTAGTGGTGTCAAACTTGTGATCCTCTTGCCTCAGCCTCCTAGAGTGCTAGGATTATAGGTGTGTGCCACCACATCTGCAGGCTGCTCAGAATTTTAAAGCAATTGTCAAATTGGCTTCCCTAAAATTTAATTTTTTTTTTATTTTAGTGGTACATTTTAGGTCTACATAATGATCACATTTACCATAGAGAATTTGTACCTGTACATGATATATCTTCTTTTTTACCCATTCCCCTCCTCTCCCTTCAACCCCTCTTCCCCTCCTTATTTACAAAAGCTTTGTTATCATTTTCATTCTTCTATTCTCTTTTTAAACTAAATTAATTCTGCCAACTATGCTTATTCTGTGGATGAAAATGTCATTTGCCTTTCATTGATTAATAGCGTATGGTTGTAAATTGTCCGTATATTTGTTGGATATTTGAGTTTCTTTCATTTGGGCTTTTTGTCATTTCCTCACCTATTGTAAAAATGTTATTTATGGGATTATTAATCCTCTGTGTGTTTTAATAGTTTGCTTTGTAATTTTGTTCAGCATGATTTAGCTTTTCTGGGGGGTGGTGCTAGGGATCAGGCCGGGGGTCTCATGCATGCTAGGCGAGTGCTCGATCACGGACCTAAATTTTCCACCTTTACAAGATGCTTTAGATCTAATCTGCCTTTCATGGTTTCTGCTTTTGATGGTGACATCAAGATTAAATAATGCTCGAGTTTTTAAAATTTATTTGTTTATTTATTTTGCTGGTAATTCTTCACTTAAAATTTATTACAGAGAAATTGAAATTTAACTTTCTTTCTCAAATAGACCTGGTAACTTCTGGCAATCATTTATAAGCCTAGATGGTTTACCAGAACGGTTTCACCTTAGTGCTACATCGTTGCTAATTATCACTTCCTCACACTCTAGTATTTGCATCAGAATTATCTACTGGCCTTTCTCCTGTTGTTTTTCCTTAGAGTCAAGTGTTCCCACCTGCCAGGGGGAACTGAGGCGCTGGAGGACCGGTCACTACACTTTAATCCATGACAACAGCCAGACGGAATTCGCCTTGGATTTAGTTCTTTACTGTGGCTGTGAAGGTGAGAAGGACAGAAAGCAGTGAACTGTTTGCTCAGAGAAGCAGTCTCTCATGGGTGACCCTCTCCAGCTGAATCAACTCAAAAGGGATTTTCTGTAGCCAAGATCATCCCGTAGAACAGGATATCACAGTTCTATGGGATGTTGAGGGTCGTGAATTTCAGTCTCAAATTCAAAGTGGAATTATATCTGACCTAGTAATGGGAGATGGACTGTACCATAATTCTTCCCCAGCCCTCTTCTCCCACCCAGAGCTTTCATGTCATTGCCTTTCTGAGTATATTTGACATTTAAATCTTGCAGTTTTCTTACTCGGCATCAACTGAGGTAAGCTTGCATTGCAGTTCATCTATGGGAAGTCAGGCCTTTGTGGAAAAGGGCGCCGTGATAATGGATGATAAGCTTAGGAATCATGGAACCGGTGACTGCAGAACCCCACACCCCTTACTCTTCGGTGGGTGATGTAGCTCTTGTGCTAAGAGCTCTCTGAGTGTTGCTTTTCTTCTCTTGGTAGGCTGGGAGCCGGAATATGGTGGCTTTACTTCCTATATTGCCAAAGGTGAAGATGAAGAGGTGAGGTGCTTCTTATACAAATGCTGCATTTTAGCTCATGAGAAGCTTTTCTTCAGAGACCCAATTTCTATAACCTCTGCCAGCGTCTTTAGCTGATTAGTCTTATTTTGTAATGCCTGCCAGTGGTTCTAATTTCTACAAGAAAACAGTGCAGAATAAAGATGCTAGGGCCGGGCGTGGTGGCACACACCCACAATCCCAGCACTTGGGAGGCTGAGGCAGGAGGATTGCCATGAGTTTGAGGCCTTCCTGGGCTACATAGTGAGTTCAAAGTCAGCCTGAACTACACAGTAAGACCCTGTCTCAAAAAAGAAAAACAAAACAAAAATAATAATAAATGTGCTACAGGATAATTAATAAGCATTTATTTTGCCTTACTGAGAACTTGCAAATTAAGAGGCTTCAGAATGCATTGCCACAAATTTTCTAATGTCGTTACAAATAAATGCATTAGGTAAAACCTTTCTGGGTATTTGCTTGTAGAATGGAACTTGTTGGAAAAAGTCTTGAAAACCAAAGGAAAGTTTATTTCCTAGTGAAGGCTCTTTCAAAAGATCCTCTATCCGCATTTTAAATACTTGCTATGGAAATTGTTCTGTAGTAAATCATTGAAGAGTTGAGAATGAGCTCTGTCTTGTGATGTGTCGTTGTATTTACCTTTTTCAGCTCCTAATAGTGAATCCAGAAAACAATTCTTTGGCACTAGTCTACAGAGATAGAGAGACTCTGAAGTTTGTCAAGCATATTAACCATCGAAGTCTGGAACAAAAGAAAACTTTCCCAAACAGAACTGGTTTCTGGGACTTTTCATTCGTCTATTATGAATAACAGGACTGGGCCGGACTGAACAAAAGAGACCCCTCAGTGCTAGGGGACCTAGAAGGCCAAGGCATGGAGCGCGAGAGAGCCGGATGGCAGCCTTTGACAGTGTTCCTAAAACTGCTTGTCCTTTAATCATATTCGAAATGATTGCCCTCAGCCTACACCTGGAGCTTGGAGCTATGTCTCATCTCTTGGTTTTCTTTTTTCCCAGTCCTGGGACTGAAGCCAGGACTTTGCATACGCTAGGCAATGTTCTACCACTGAGCTACATCCCAGCCCTTATTTTTAAAAAAGGTTTTTAATTCTTTTTTTGAACACTGAGTTCTTCATTTTGCGTATTGACTGCTTCAACAATGTTTTTTCTAACTTCAGCGATTTGTTTTCATTATTTGTGTTGTTGTAAGATAAAATTTAGCAGCTTAACCATTCTTAAAAGTACAGTTCAATGGTATTGAGCACATTCACATTGTACGACCATCCCCACCATCCAGATCTGACACTTTTTCCATCTTCGGAAATGGAAACTCTGTTTACCAGCTCCCCACTGCCCCTGCCCGTCCCAACCATTCTAGTTTCTGTCTGTATTGACCACTCATGCTGCTCATCAGTGGAATGATACAGTATTTGTATACACTGTATGTATTTCGTGATTAGCTTCTTTTACTTAGCATAAAGTGCTCAAGGTTCATCAGCGTTTCCTCACTGGTGTTTCATTTTCTTATAAGTGATCTCAGAGCATGTTCTTCCCAGTCACACTGGTGTGTACAGTTACAGAACCTTAATCGGGTTCGTGCTGGGCCTTAGAGTTCGGACCCCGTCTGAGTCATGATACTCCCTCTCCACTGCTTGTGGGCTGCATTCCAATGTGACTCTCCCAAGACGGGGTAGACTTAGCTGATGTGTGGCGTTACGCCCTGGAAAAGGTCTGGATAAAACCACACGGCCTCGAGAAACGGGGTTGGTGAAGAGGACAGACTGCTCATTGCCCTGCACAGACATCTCCAGGCACAGCTGCCTTCCCACCCTGGAACTGTGGCTTCCGAGTCTAGCCTCGCACATGGCTTTCGTTTTCCTAAATGCTGCAGCTGTAACTAGAACTAGTTGCCTTTTTTTTCCTTTAAGAGATCCAGCCACATCAAAATGCCAACAGGCTGTTCATTCCATTATATTTTTTTCCCTTCAAATCGCTCCACAGGGCTCTGTCGTAACTCCTCCAGGAATGCGTGTGGGGCGCACGGGCGGATGAGACACGGTGTTCTCACTCCATCCTGTGCTGTCTCTTGGCTTCCTTTCTCTTTCTCTTTTTCTTTTTCATGTTGTGGTAGCTTTTAGTGCAGGTTATTTATTACTAATTAATAGGAAACACATTGGACCTTTAAACTTTCAACCACTTTTTCATCTCCTAAAACTTGTTCCTAAGTTTAAGAGAATGAGTTTCATCTTGTGTTTTACGTTGATTTAAAAAAAATTTTATTATATATCCTAATCAAGAAAATATATTTTAGCATGTATGCCCATTTTACTATATAAGTTTGACCATGTAGTAATATTAGTTATGAAACAATATTGATCATCCTGACCCTGTGTAGACCTCGGCTAGTATATTTATGTCTTAGTTTTTAACCAAAAAGTCTAAAAAGTAAAAATGAAAAAATTTAAAAACAACAGTATATAGAAATAATATTTTTTTTTAGAAATAATATTTTTATATAGATATACAGTTAGTATTTTAAGCTAAGTGATAATTTTAAGTCAAAAAATTAAGTTTTAGGGCTGGGGATTTTGCTCAGTGGTTAGAGTACTTGCCTCATAAGCACAAGGCCCTGAGTTGAATCCCCAGCACCAAAAAAAAAACTAAGTTTTAAAAAGTTTATAAAGTTACAGTAAGCAAAAGTTAATTTATTACTGAAGAAATATAGAAAGTACTGTTTATAGCTGTAATGGTTTGGAAGCCAAAACAAAATCATTCGGCTACATTATACCATCTAGATTTGTGCAAGGACATTGTATAGTATTTACATAACAATGGCATTGCCTCAATTTATGAATAGGTCATTCTTGATCCTGATTACTTTTTAGGGCCTGGAGCCAATGTCAACAACTGTTAAGTGGCAAATGAATTAAAATATGGGCACCTTTTTAATAGACTTTAAGATAAAAGCTATGATGTTCACCTGAAGTATGGCATCTTTCTCTTAATAGTGAACTTAAAAATTATTATAACTCCAGGGACAGGGATTTAGCTCAAGTGGTAGAGTGCTTGCCTAGCAAGCACAAGGCCCTGAGTTCAATCCCCAGCAACCCCCACAAAAGAAAAAAAAAACTATAACTCCCTTTACTAACGGAAGCCCCCACAAAGAGAATAGCTTTATGTTTTTCAGAATTCCCCTGTTTCTAGTCAGAGTGAGCCACAAACTTGTGCAAGATTTGAAAGGCCCATTGAAGCAACAGCCATTTGGTACCTCACACACACTGTTGCTCACCTTGTCATCAAGAGTCGGCATTTGGGCCCAACACAGCTTCATCTTTCCCCGGGTCTTCCTTCAGCATCTCTGATGAAGGGTCTCAGCTACTGCAGGACCCCCTCACCAAGATCACAGGTGAGAAGAACTAAGGCTTCACTCTGTCCTCCTGGGCTCTGGCTCACGGCTGTGGGTGCCAGCTCTCCTCCTCAACTTTACATCCTATCTGCTCTGTGGATGTCACACTCTAGCATCTGACAGGGAGACAACAGCCTTACAGAGACGATATCACCTGCCTCCTGTGATTAAGTCAAATCCACTGTATAGGTTAACTGTCATGGAAATTAGGTACGTTTTTTAGAAAGTCGATTTGTGAGCATATTTGCATTTTTTAATAGGAAGAAAAAATGTTTGAGGATAACCCTGTAAGTAATGTCAGATTGTGGAAAATGAAGCCCAGAAGAAAAAAAGGCTGCTATATTTTAAACCTCGCTTCTCCATTGCCCAGGGTTTCCTTCTGAAACTTCACTGAATCTTGTTCTTTTCCTCCCCACAGAACATGAGAAAAATCCAAAGGTTGGGGCTACAGCTCCTAGACCAATATTTCTGCAGCACGGTTTTTGGCTGAAGTACCTTCCCAACGCTATTATATACTTACCCTACTAAACCTTACTGAGGTGATACACTTTTTAAAAGATCTTTTCTACAGCAGATCTAGTGAGGTGACACCACAGGAGGCTGTGCAACCTGCAAGAAGTGGGACATCCCTACAAAAACATGAATCATGGAAAAACCAGACCACACACACAGACAATGGAAAAGCTACTTGGGAGCTATCCACATGGCATCCTTTTTAGGATAAGCAATTCTGTACTGTACAAATAAAAAGATGACTCAGGAACCAGAGCATATAGTGTGGGCAGGGGCCAGATGGGAATGGGGGGAATGGCAAAAATGCAAAAGAAGGTGACAATAGTGCCTTATTGTACTTTAGTTTCAAAATGAAATCGGAGATAATTTAGTTCTGTGATCCTGGGACTGCAGCTGGCCAATTTGTAACTGCTAATTATAAAATTTGAAACATTAATCACCATGTTGGAAGTCATTTTTTAAAACACTTCTGGGGTTGCATAATAGTTGTAAAACGCCTAGGTCTTTGGTTTCTGAGGCTCCTGGCAGGCGTACTGAGGACAGACACGCCCAGGGAGGGCAGCAGCCCAGCTCTGCCTCAGCACCGTTGAGGAGGAAGACCTTGTCCTCACTAATGGGGGATTAAGAGTTGTATAAACAGAATGTTAAGGAATAGACAGGGACAAGAAAGGGCTGAGGCTTGGTATTGAATAGGCAGACATAGTGGGAAATAATGAAAACCACACTCTAGAATACTGCGTACCTGAATTAGGGTTGGGGGTATGGGTATGTGTGATTTTTTAGGGGATACTGTCAAAGGTTTTCTCCAACATACCAGAATCTTCAAAATCAGTTGTGAAATGATGGCTGGAGTATTCGCCTAAAGTTTCAAAAAAATGCAGCGACAAACTAGAGCTTACTAGCTATAGCTGCTAGAAGTAGCGTTCAAATTATAGCAGGATACGAAAACAGCAACAGAACAGTAACTAATTAACTCATTTCTAAGGAGTTGCTAAGCTGAACATGAATTCTGAGAAGGAAAAAAGTGATAGCTGAGTTTTATGAATATTTTCCTCGCATCCATCTACTTGCTTGGGAACAGTATAGGTGAACAGAAGGCCATAACTACAGGACTCGGTTTCTAAACCTTCATACCACAACTTATCCAGTTCTGGGATCCTGTACAGGACATTCTATCTTCCTAAACTAAGAGGACTCATCCCTGAAATAGACACATCAAGAAGATCGAATTAATATGAAAGTATTTGTAACACTTCAGCACTTTTTACACATATCTTGCTGCAGGTCATCCCTTTCGAGTCTTGCTACAAATATTTTGGGGTCTAAAGGAAGCTTTTTGGCTGAGGAACAACAGAGCAACCTATGCTGACCTGATTGTATTGGGCTTACTAAAGATGAATGGCACCATCATTAAAACCAGCACCAACAAAGATTTCAACCTCAGAAAGTATAAACTAGGGCTGAGAATGTAGCTCAGTGGTAGGGTGCTTGCCCAGCACACACGAGGCCCTGGGTTCAATCCCCCATAAACCTCCCCCAAACGCACACAAAGCTATGTTAGGCTATGGTTAAAACATAAAAAACAACACTTAAGCTTGAATTTGGTACTAATTCTGTGATTCTGGCAAGTAATTAATCTCTGCTCTTCAGTTTCCTTATCTTTGAGACAGACACAGTAACACTTTACTGAAGGGATTGTTGAAAATAGAACAGTATATATGAGTACCTCCAGTTTATAAAATTGAAAAACAAGTTATTATTATTACAGAGATTAGGACTCCATAAAGCCTACACTTGAGCTATAGGAGAGAGGAATCCCAAGTGGCCAAATTGAGGAGATAATAGAATTACAATAGTTTCCAACCTCAAAGGGAAGATCTTATTCTACCCTTAATTGCTCATGAATGCTATTTAAAATGTGAAAGCCGACTTGTTTTAGGCATTAAACTAGTCATGAAATCTACATTAGGGGAAGATTCTACCTCCTGAGAGAGATTGCTAGTACACAGCGAGATGGCATTTCCTGGTCTCCCTTGCAGATTGGCCATGTTACCCAAAACAATATGAAATGATAGCCATGCTATTTCCAGGCCACTGTCTGAAAGGCAAGCAGGCATGCTTCTTCCTCACTCTTCCTTTTCTATTGGCTTGAGTCTAAATAACTGCAAAGCTGCAGGCCTGCCCCTGTCAGGCATCTAAGAGAGAATGCTGGAAGGCTCCATTGAATGCAACGAATGTGAAGTGAAAATAGTCATCTAACTCATTCTCCTTGTTTGTTTATATAATAAATGAGTCATGAATTCTGAGGTTGGTTACAGCAGCTAACACTACCTCAACTAACAGATCACCCTAAACTGATTCCCTAATATGAATTTTTTTACACTCACCATTATAGCTTGTGTTTAGATGTCTCCCCAAAACATCATGTGCTCATAGGTGGGGCTTTTCAGAGTTGGCTGGATGTAGGGTGTGTGACACTGGGATTGAGGGTGTGTGGTACCAAATTAGTCCACTAAATGGGTTTAGCATAGTTCTGGGTGTGGACGATAATGGAAGACCCACCCCGGGTGTAGGTGACACCAATCACTAGGCCTGTATCCTGGATAGAATATGAAAGCAGAGAGGGAAGGCAGGCTTACTGCTGCTGCTGCTTGGTGCTTGGTGCGGCTGCCTTCTGCCAGCCATGCCATGGAATGTTCCTCCTCTACCATACCACCCTGCCCTGGAGCCAGGTGACTGTGGACTGAATCCTCTATACTATGACCCAAAATAAACCTTTGCTCCTTTAGCTTGGGGTGGTGGGTATTTTGTCTCAGCAATGAGAAAAGTAACTAAGACACTCACCTTTAAGTGGTTAAAACGAAGGCACACAAATTGAATAACTACAATTTTGTTTTTTTCCACAAAATACCAATGGTTTATGCAATTCTGCTATTGTAGTGTTTTTACAATCAGTTAAAAACTAAGTATAATACCTTTTAATTTTAATGAAAAAAACAGTCTATTGGAAAATTACAAATTCAAGGAAGAAGATGTATTTATACATTGACTTTACATATATAAACAAAAATAGAAAGTGGTTTCATTTTTCAGATGTAATGCTTTGTCTTTAAATTGTGCAGACCACCAAGGTTGTCTTTGTTCTAAGCACTCTGGGTTCACCAGGACATGATCCAAATCAAATGAGCCTAGATTTTTAGGTAAAAATCTTTTCCAGGAACTTGATTCACTATTTACTCTTCTATGAAGGAGCTGTCCCCACCCGCATAATTCTGAACAGTGTATTGATATTGTTCCTTCGAATTGCATCCCGACAAGCAGTTACCACCTGGTTCTTTGGTTTTCCAACTGTATGAGAAGAAACATCAAGTCAGTATATCCCAAAAAGACTATTAAAAGTAAAATTATAAATTAGAAGTTGGGCGTGGTGGCTCACACCTGTAATCTCAGCCCTAGAGAGGCTGAGGCAGGAAGATTACTGTGAGTTTGAGGCCAGCCTGAACTACACAGGAGTTCAAGGCCAGTCTGAACTACTTAGCAAGACCTTGTCTCAAAAAAACAAAAATAAAAATAAATAAATTGAGGCTACTTTTAAAACTATATAAAACTAGGTTAGAAAATAATTATATACCCAGATTTTACTGATTTATCTTACCACTTCCTAAAAGAGAGAAATTGGTAAAGAAATTTATCATAAAACAAACTTAGAGAAGATTCAAACCTAGAAACCAATCAAAACTAACATCCAGGGTTGGGGATTCAGCTCAGTGGTAGAGCGCTTGCCTAGCAAGCACAAGGCCCTGAGTTTGATCCGCAGCACCAGGGGAAAAAAAAACTAACATGCATCTAGCAGTGATTATTTCTACAAAGGTCAAAACACTGACCCAAAACAGCAGAATTCAGATATAAATCTAGCTATGTTGTAGTTTCCTCTGGTTTATCCTACTGTTCTTTTTCTAAACTTTTAAGGTGGACACTTAACTCATTAATTTTTGGTCTGTCTGTCATTCAAATGGGGACTTTAAGGCTCTATACTTCCTTTGGGGTATAAACACTATGTGTTTCCTTAGAAGATGCAGCAAGATCTCAGAAAAGAAGCTAAAGCTTTCTTTTTTGTTGTTGTTGTTGTTTTGTTTTTGTGTTTTTCTTTGTTTTTTGAGATGGTCTCACTATGTACAATAGTTCAGGCTGGGCTTGAACTCACTATGTAGCCAAGGCTGGCCTCAAACTCACTGTCCTCCTGCCCAGCCTCCCTAGGACTGGGATTACAGGCTGGTCAGCTAGAGGCTAAAGGTTTTCTTTCCCTCTGAAGTCTGGAGACTGAAGCTAATCAATTGGCTGACTGATAGAAGCTCAAGTGATGGGCCAACTTTGGAGTGTTTAGGCCCCAACATGAATTATGGAATGCTACCATCATCTTTAGTGGTCTCTCCCAAAAATTACAAATTGTAGGGCTGTGAAGAGACTTACCACGCAGACGACCTGCCCTTTGAATTGCTTGATTTACTGCTTTAAGGTTTCCTAATAGTTCTGTGTGATTGTTACAACGAATTTTATATCCATTTAGCAAGTCTTTATTAAGATCATAGAGTTCCATATAGCGACTCTTCATTGTTTTCCTGCATAAATCAACAGAAATTCAGCATCATCATTGCTTAATGTAGCAGGCTTAAGAAACACTTGCAAATTTCTTAGGCATATTTTAAAAAAGGAAGAAGACATCTTTAGCTCTGTTTTCATTAAAATTGAGTAACTACTAAAGTTTTCTTTGAAAACACTGATGTTTCCATCAAAATATCCTATTAAATAAACAAGTCGAGCAGCCTTTCTTGGTGGTTTGCTTTAGAAACTTAAGAATTATAAGTCTCCTGTGCTGAGGATAGGGAAAAGTGAGCAAGGTGATAGACTATCTAAGTTTCAGGTTAATATTCATTAGATAAAACTGACCTATTCTTAATAAATATAATTAAGACGACAGATTTGGCTTCATTTTTATCAAGCTATTTTTTAAAATATAAAGTAAAACCACAATGAAATAGTAGTACCCAATAATAAAAATGATTAACTTTTTTAAAAACTGAAAATACCAAGCAATGATGTAGAGCAAATGGAACTCTCATACATTGCTGAGAAGAATACAAAATAATACGGTTATTTTGGTAATTTATTTGGCAGTTTCTTATGAAGTTAAACATACTATATAATCTAGCAATCCCATCCCAAGAGAAATGAAAATACATGTTTGCCAAAAACCTGTATGAAAGTATATAGAGCAGCTTTATCCACAATTGCTAAAGTCTGGAAACAGTCTAAATGTCCATCAACTGATGAAAGGATAAACAAATTACTGCACATCTATATGATGAAATACTATTCAGCAATTTTTAAAAAGGGACTAATGGGGCTGGGGATTTAGCTCAAGTGGTAGAGCGCTTGCCTAGCAAGCACAACACCCTGAGTTCGATCCCCAGCACCAAAAAAAAAAAAAAGGGACTAATGACAGTACATGTAACAACACGAATGAGCCTCAAAGGCATTACAGTAAGTGAAAGAAGCCAGGCTTAAAGGCTATATATGGTATGACTCCCTTTATATGACATTCCAGAAAATGTAAAACTACAGGTGAAGAAAGGAGTCCCAGGAGGTTAAGAGAGGTGATAAAAGCATTCTAAATCTCGGTTGCAGTAACAGAATTGAGTAAGTTTCTCAAAATTTTTTGAATGGTAAACCTAAGAGAGGATGAATTTTCTGTATTTATATCAATTAAATTGGCATTAAAATAAAAACAAATACATATATATTAGAATCTCTAAGAAAAATATAAATAATTCTGGAAGGAAGGCAGGAATTTAGAGGCCGGTGGTTACTTTTTTCCTTAGGCATTTTGTGTTCTGTAGAGTCAAATGCTTAAAGGCTGCGGCAGGAGGATCGCCGCGAGTTCAAGGCTAGCCAGAGTAACACAGTTCAAAGTCAGCCTGGTAGTGAGACCCTGTCTCAAAAACCAAACAAACCAAAAAAAGCACAAGTGGACATTAAAACAATGAAAAGATGAAAAGATTATCACACTGCTCATAATAAATGACTCCTACAACTCAATAGCAAAAAACAAACCCCAATGAAGGGGTGTTTATTTTTAAAATGGGCTAGAGACTCCAGTAAACATTTCTCCAAAGAGGACATACGATGAAAAGATGCCCAGTAGTCATCAAGGAAATGCAAATGAAAACCATGGTACTGTTAGGACAGTGATGGTGAACCTTTTAGGGATCAAGTGCCCAAACTGCAATCCAAAACCCACTTACTTTACACTTTTATCATTTACATATGTTTCCCAAAGAATAGAGTTTGGTTTTGCCTTTTTTCAAATTATGTAAGCAGAAGCATATTATACACCCTCACTGAGTCTTCTTTCAGTCACCAATGTTTCTAAGATGTGTCCACGTTGTCGTAAGTCATGGAGATTTACGCACACTCTTTGCTCTACTGTGCAAAAATACTGTATTTACTCATTGTACTGGCACATTAGTTTGGATCATTTCCACTTTGGAATTTGGTATGGTTTAGATATGATTTAAGTGTGTTCCCCCCCCACAAAGGTTTATATGTTGGAAACTCAGTCCCTAGTGTGACCACGTTAAGCGATGGTAGAACCTTTAAGAGCTGGGACCTACTACAAGGTCATTAGATCACTAAGGGCACTGCCCTCAGCATGGATTAAGGTAATTCTCATGGGCCCTGGTTAGTTCTCTCAAAAGGGTTGTCATAAAAGAACAAGACCTGCTCCTCCCTGGTCTCTTGGCTTCCTGTCTCGCCATGTGATCTCTCTCTCTCTTGCACATGCTCCTGCAATGGTGCCATCAACCATTAGGTGACACAGCCACAGAGCATCACCAGAACTAGTACCATGCTGTTTGGACTTTCAGCCTCCAAGACTGTGATAAACCTATTTTCTTTATTCATTATCCAGCCTCAGGTATTTTATTGTACTGATGGAAAACAAACTAATACAAAATTCTGATAAGCAATACTTTTATGAATATTCAGTACTGGGGCTCGAACCCAGAGCCTCATGCATGCTAGGCAAGCACTGAGCTACATTCCTAGCTCCTTTATGAAGATTGTTGTGTAAATATGCTGGTTTATTTGTGTACAAGTTTCTCTAAGCTACCTGTATATAAGGGGCGAAATTGCTGGATCATGCATTTCATTATACACATTTGTATATAATGCGTATATACATTTTCAACTACTAATGATGCCATGTTATTTTCCAAAGTCACCCTACCAGTTAGACTCCTTCTGAGAGTTGCTACTCACATGTCCCTCATCAGACGAGCATCTTCAGCGCGGACCAGCAAACTTCGGATCAGATTAGAATTATCAGCCATGTCAGCACTGAGCTTCTGATGAACTGAATGATATTCATCCACCTGGAGATGATGAACACTGAGGAATTCAAAAGGCTTCACAAACGTCTTCAAAACTAGACTAAGTACAAAGAATCAATGCTTGGGACCACATCCTATTAAGAGACTTTTGCACAGCAAAAGAAATTACTAATAGAGTGAGGCGAAAAATCACAGACTGGGAGAACATTTTTGCCAGCTGTCCCTCAGACAAAGGTCTAACATCCAGAATATATAAAGAACTCAAAAAAATCAAACCCCCCAAATTTAAAGACCCTATCCAAAAATGGGCATCTGAAATGAATAAACATTTCTCAGATGAAGAAATAAAAATAGCAAATAAATATATGAAAAAATGTTCAACATCATTGGTCATTTGAGAGATGCAGATCAAAACAACACTAAGATACCATCTAACTCTAGAAAGAATAGCTATTATCAAAAACTAGACTAAGACACTCTCTATCATATGCAGAGGTTTCTCTGCAGAGGTTTCCATGTTAATTTATACCATCTTCCTATTATTCACAATAGGAATAATATTTCCTATTATTTCATCTCTTCTTCAACAAAATAGTCTATGCTGCTTCCAAGGATGACACTCCATGTGGGTCCTTCACATGTTTTAAATCTGGAAGCCCTAACAATATACATACTAACATTTTAAAGATCTAGATTAAGCCAGGAGTGGTGGTGCACGCCTTTAATCTCAGCACTTGGGAGGCTGAGGCAAGAGGATCACAAGTTTGAGGCCAGCCTGGACTACACAGTGAATTCAAGACCAGCCTGCCTGAACTACATAGAGAGACCCTGCCTCAAAAAAAGAAAAGATCTAAGGTCGGGGATTTAGCTCAGTGGTTAGAGTGCTCACCTCCCAGGCACAAGGCCCAGAGTTCGATCCCCAGCACCAAAAAAAAAAAAAAAAAAAAAAAAGAAAAGATCTGAATTGAGAATGATGTTTACTTGTGAGTCGATCATAATCCTTATTTTGCTTTTATTTTGAATTTTAGTTTCTGGAAAGCTATAAATGGAAGACCAAAGTAGATATAACAGACAGAATAAAAGTCTAGCAAAGGAAAATATTAATCTGACACATATTTTTTAAAGTGTCCCCCTAAAAGTAGGAAGAAAATGTTCAAATGAGAAGAGAAGCAAGGAAGAGGAGAGGGAAGGGAGGGAATTAGGATTAAAAAAATAAAAAAGAATGGAAGGAAAACAATAGAAACAAGGCTTGTAAAGGGAGAAAGGAAGATTGAAGAGAAGGGAGGGGAATGGGAAAAAAAGAATTAAGATATATTATGTACAAGTACAAATTCCCTATGATGAACATAATCGTTATGTATATAAAAAGTGTACCTCGATCTCCAGCGCCAAAAAAAAAAGTGGGGTACCAATAAAATTAATTTTAAAAAAAGAAAAAAGAAAAAATAGTGTCCCCATAAACCAAAGGAAGAAAGTGGGGTGGTCAAGAGATTACCACCCACTTTTATTGGAGAAAGCATTTAACTAGTGAACTCTCCAACACTAGTTCAATTTTTTACAAAAATTCTTTAGAACATGAGTACATTCATCTCTTTATTGTGTATATATCTGTGTGTGAGTGTGTGTGTGTGTGTGTGTGTGTGTGTGTGTGTGTGCATGCATGGGTGCATGTGTGTGGTACTGGGGACTGAAACCAGGGCCTTTGCACTGAGTACAACCCTAGTCCTTTTTTATTTTGAGAGAGGGTCTCACTAAGTCGCTAAGTTGACCACACTGAACTTGAACTTGTGATCTCCTGCCTCAGCCTCCCAGAGCTCATCTGTCTCCTGAAATAAAGGTTTCAGACTACGAGATCACCATGTTCTCACAAATGCAACAAGCAGGTGCCCTCACCTTAATCAGCACCTTTCGTAACTCCTCAAAGTAGACGGGAAAATCCGCTTCTACCTGAAGGTCTTCAATAGCAAAAAATGATGCCATCGACTGGATGATATCACCAGCCAAATCCATATCATCAGTATTTATAGTAATCTATACAAGGAAAAAAACAGGCAAGTTTAGCATTCTCAGATGTGAGGTAAAGATAGCTGAAATTATACCTGAATTTTAACACAATTACTGAGCATATACTTATATATACTGATGAATGATGTAAGGTTTAGTCCTTTAGGAAATTATAAACCATGTTCATTATTTCCTGCACATAGCTAAAAGGTCAATCCTTTGGCCCTATGTACTAAATGACAAAATCATTCAAACAATGAAAATGTTTTTATGCACCTCAGTAATCTCACCCCTTCCCAAATTACAGGAGAGGGCAAAGGGAAGGAAGGAGAAAGGCAGAAAACCGCTCTTGTAGATTATACTCCAGGGTCTACAATAACACTAACAGACTAAGTTGAAATGATGGTTTTAAGATCTTGACACTGATGTCACCCACCCAACTTTGCACTGAATGGTTAAATCACACATGCGAAGTCTATGGATACTCCACTAGAGTAACACTTTTTCCTTCCTCTCCCCTCCCTTCCTTTTTTTTTTTTTTTTTGGTGCTGGGGATCGAACTCAGGGCCGAGTGCTTGCAAGGCAAGCACTCTAACCACTGAGCTAAATCCCCAGCCCACTTCCTTCCTTTCTTTTCCTCTTTCTTTCTTTCCTTTTTTCCTTCTTTCCTTTCCTTTCCTTCTTTCTTTCTTTCCTGATGCTGGGGATGGAATGCAGGGCCTCACATACACTAGGCAAGTGCTCTACCACCAGGCTACATCCCTCACCTGCTACATCACATTAACATTACCTCTCCACTAGGTTTTATTTTTATGCAGAGGTGGCCGCCATTCCGTAAAGATGTGAAACATGCTTGAAATGGAGCATTCTGAATATTAGTGTCTTCTGGTAACAGAAAATTCTGGTTGAGCCACAGGACAATCTTAAAAATAATAAAATGAAATGGAACTTTAGCTTTTAATGTACAGTTGTTACAGAAGGAAGATTTTTTCCCTCACTCTAGTTTTACTGCTTGGTTACTATAGTTTTCTACTTCATCCCCCACTAAGAAAACAATAGTCACACTCCCTTTTCCCTTCTCATACATGTTCTCAAGTAAGACTCGGAATTATGTCTGGCCCCATAGTAGGCATGTTTTCACAGTATTTTCTAGGAAGACATACTCTTGCTATAATGTATAAATGACTTAGGTTCAATGCTAATTCTGCTTACATGATAACTATGTAGGTGTATCCTGGACATCACTGTCTGCTTAAAACTAATTAAATCTGTTTTTTAAAAGTTTTTAAATGAAATATTCATGTACACCCATGACAAAGATATTTCCACACAATTAGTTTCGATGTTAACAATAATACTTTACAATGGTTTGCAACACAGGTTTCATCGCTCTTTTGGAAGGGTCCACCTACGGACCTTCTGGTTCCACAGGCCAGGGAGAGCCTGCGATTCTAGGCAATTAAAAAGCCTCACCAAGAATACTGAAGCCCACCCAAGGTTAAAGTCCACTGGTTTCAGTCCTTTGTACTTTACAAGGTACTACACACCAATCACATAATCCTCGGTGGCCCTTTATGAGGTGGGCAACACACTCTCACTTATAGACAAGGACATTGAGACTGAGAGCAGGATATCCCAAAATTAGTAAGAATTTTTTTTCTATTTTTATTTTTTTAATTTTATTTTAATGGTACATTTTATTTGTACTAGGAATTTATTTAGTTAAGATAGAACTTGAACCCAAAATCTGTTTCCAGCTCCAAGTCCCTCTCTCTCTCCATTTTCTTTTTTTGCTTTAGCGGACCAGGTTTCGCTGTTGTCCAGGCTGGCCCTGAACTCCTGGGCTCAAGCAATCCTCCTGCCTCAGTCTCACAAGGAGCTGGGACTACGGACACATGCCTCTGCAACCAGCTTCTCCTCTTTCCATCTTGATGTAGGCTCCTCTTGAAATATTAAGTCAAGACAACTATACTAAGGCCATAACAAAGGAAAGGAAAGAATTAAGAACTGGTCCAAATTCACTTGAAATTAAGCATTGCTCAGATAAATAATGTATGTGTTTTTTTCAAATAAGAGAAGATCTGTTAGCAAAGTACTTAAGGAAAAGAACATGCCACTTACCCTCTGTGCTCGTTCGGTAACAATAAAGTTAACATAACTGAGGGGCTCACTGGCAGAATCCGGGCTGGTCAGTGCATACATGGAGAATCGGGGCAGCTGTCTTGTCAACTCGAATACATGGAACTGGGTGCTAGGGCCAACCAATGGGACACAAGAGAAGTGTTCAGTATAATGCCATTTCAAAAAGCAAAGCCCCAAAACTAAAGTCACTACTGGATTATCATGAAATGTTATGTAAGGGCTTCAAACCCCAAAACACTTGAGGGCTGATATACTGGATGTACTGTAGAAGTGCGATTTCGGAATTAGAGATTATAGCATACATATACACATGCACACACTGGGGGTTTCAAGCACCCTAAAAGGGATGTGGAAAGGCTTTTATTTTCCACGAATGTAGTGGTTTCTCTTTACTAGTTGAGGTTATATATAACCCTAATATACAGATGCACCCCAACTCTTTCAGTCTTAGTGGCCCAAATTAAAAGTTGACAAATCATTAAACTTTTTTTTCTTGGGCGTATAGTACTGGGGATCAAACCCAGGACCTTGCACATGCTAAGCACACACTCTGCCACAGAGCTACATCCCCAGTCCCAGTTAAACATATTTTTGCGAGTTCACCTGATTAAAACAGAAAATAATCATTTTAAACTTACGTATTAGCCTGCACCCCTTTTTTTTCTTTTTTTAAAGATTTCCAATTAGGGAAGTAAAAGGTCTTGGGAAACCTTCACTCGGGGCAGAACCACTAAGTGGTGTCTCTGGTGCCACAGATTACATGCATAATGGAAAACAAGGGCTCTATGGAAATGAACTTGTAAAGGGTCACCTGCTTCTGTATCCCACAAAGGCTTTCAAGTGAAGATCAACAGGGACATCTTTGGGTGGTATAATTGGGACACAGATAGAGCTGGAAAGGTTGTGAATGCTGGGATGTACCACGTGGCTTTCACCTACAAAAATTCCCTCTGCAAAAATCAATACTGCTCGGATGATGGTGTCTGGAGGGAAGAAGAAAAAGGCAGTTCAGTAACTACTCCAAGATGGCACAGCCACCTAAACCCCTGCTATAAATACTGTCTTACCATTTGAAGTGGAAATACACAACTCTGTATGCGCAGCTTGCGTCTCACTGCCCAGATTGACCGAGAGGACAGTGTGGAGCCTGGTATTGGCTGGTATTACGTCCCTTTGCCCATCAGCCTCATTCAGTGGACTGCTCAATTCAGCCTGCAAAACACCCCACCAATTCAACTCATTCACCAAAATGCTGAACTTATATCCATTTTAAATAATTTCGCTATAAACTTACAATCTTCCTGCCTCAGCTTCCTTGCCAACACTGACCCTGTAACTCTTCTTCCACATTTCTCAATCTTCCTGGTCAGTCTCAACATTTCAGACTCTATTTCCCCTTCACAGTAGGCCCTACCTTTGCATTTTCCTCATAGTTACGCAGTTCCAGCAACAGATTCTGCTTTTTCTGACTCAGTTCTCGGATCAGGTCCTGCTCCATGCTAGTGTCTATGAGGGTTGCCCTCGTCTCAGCTGTGCCTGGCAGGTAGCCCCGGACTGAAAAGAGAGGAAAAATACTCACTTGATTGAGGAACATCCAAAGATGGCCACACCTACTTTCAGGTCATCAACTACCTGTTTTTAAAAGTCTAAAACCTAAATTTTCATCCTTCCAACTTAGGTGAATTTATTATAAGTAGGGGCCCCGGACACAATATCTTTTGGTGGAATTTTCTGGCAGCTTGACCCAGTGAAATTGAAAACCTGACTTTTCAAGGATTTTTCTCATCACAATTTACTTTCCCCATCCACTGAGCAGCAGATTAGCTGGACGTGGCCATCCATTCGGTAATCTCCCTCTACCACGCCAGCAATTGCAGAAGAAAAGTTGTCTTTAAAGATGACCTCCCCCGTCCGGTCACTTCGAGCATCAACCTAAAAATAAAACAAGAATTTAAAAAAGTCACTTCGACTACAGTTTGAAAACAATGACACTATCACAAAACTTCACAATAAAAATCAGCTTTAGAAGTCATTTAGTCTAGAAGTTCTCAAGAGTTCTCCATGAGGCCTGTGACGCCTCTGGAGACACCTATGACTGCAGGGGGCGGGGGAACCCTAAGGGGCCTAAAACCAGTTTTGCTTTCTTCTTTTTCAGTAACAGCTGTTTTACATACTGACCTTAAACAATGTTTCATTTGAAAAATGGGTCTACTGTGAAGCAGTTCATACAGTATACACAGCATGGTACAAAGGGTGTGGGATCCATGGCCAAACTGCCCGGGTGCAGAATCCACCTCTATCACATACTATCTATGGGATCTCGGGTGAGTTTCTTAACCGTTCTGTACTTGTTCTCGTCTAGGCATCAATAGCAAGAACACAGGGAAAATAGCAGTGCCTACACCTCACAGGGATCTAAGGAGGCCTGAAAGAATCAATACATGGAAAGTACTTAGAATAGGACCTAACACACAAATACCCAACAGATGTTAGCTCTATATAAAATTATATCTTTATGATATATAAACGTATAAAATATAGTCACAGCCAAAGTTTAAACAATGCCAAACTAGCCCAATCTCCCACCAGACATTTTGCAATAACCCTGCCAAGTCCCTCTTCCACATAAGAACTATTCAGAGTTCTTAGAAAGCTCCCGCATCTCCTCTTTCCAGGAGATAACACAAAAAAGTCACTGGCCAATCAGAAGCAAGTACATCTGAAAAATAATAATGAGTTGATCCTGGTGGCACATGCTTGTAATCCCAGTACTTAGGAGGCCAGGCAGGAGGATCACAAGCTGGAAGACAGCCTGGGCTACACAGTAAATCTGATGCCAGCCTAGACTACAAAGCGAGACCTGGTCTTCAAAAAATACTTCATACGTATCTCAGAAACAACACGAAATTTTGACTTACTTGAAATGATGATTTTGTTCCAGACAAGGACACAGGTATCATCAATAAAATACTAAAAGACTAATGATAGTAAATCTGGTAGAACCACCATTTCAATGACAATGCCATTCACTATTTGTCTTTTTTCTTTTTAGGGGGGTGGTGCACATTGAGACAGGGTCTTGCTGTGTAGTTCAGGCTGGCTTTGAACTCAATATGCCTGCCATGCCTCCCCAGTGCTGGGATTACAGACATGTGCCTCCACACCTGGGTATTATTTTTGCAACCAAAATATAATAGAAATCACAACCTACCATCTTGCCTGGAGTATATCACATTCAAGTATCCACATTATATAAAACAACGTCATGTAAGCCTGCAGATTATGACTACTAAAGCCTGTGAAAAAGTGCCTGCATCTTACCAAAGCTCCTGGTATATAACAACCCTCTAACTTGAGCTAAACTGAGCTTGATTCTTTCCAGTGACAGCCCTGCCATCTAACAGCTTCTCGCACTACATTCCCACAATTTTAGCAAACAAGAGGGTGCATTTGCGAACTAAGAAGGAGGATTATACGTTGATATTTCTGTAGATAGTTTGCTCTTTTGCTTATCCAACATGGCAGTTTCATCCTGAAGTACAGGACCTCTGCTTCAACAAACGACCTACTACAGACGGAGTTCATCGGCCACCAGCGCTTGTTTAGGATCTTCACACCTACATTCCCAAGCTGCATCTGTATGTTTTCCTTTTCTCTGCTATTCCTGTTAAGTGTAGATAATCAGTTTTCCCACTTACATAATGAGTGTATAATTTTCTTATCTTTTTTTATGCTTTGAGACACATTATATAACAGAAAATCCTCAAAATTTTGAAAGCATTTAATTATAAAAACTAGGTTCAGAGTCATATTTTGAGGTAATTTCTAATGATTTCTCAAGTCTAGTAGTTTCCTAATTCTTGAAACCATGTAATAATTTCTCCTATAATATGGTCCACTGCTATGGTGTAAATGGTTATGTCCATCCAAGGATGCTGAAACCCTAACCCCTGAGGTGACAGTACTAGGAGCTGGGGCCTTGGGTACGGGCCTCGTGTGTGGGATCAGGGCCCTTAGAGGAGACCCTCAGAAATCCCTCGCTGTTTCCACAAGTGACGTCACAGCAAGAAGAGGCCCCGCGTGGGGAAGCCGCCTCTCAACACAACCAGAATCTGCCGCACCTTGACCTCGGCCTTCCAGAGCTATGTGAAATGAGTTTTTGTTGTTTACAAGCTGCCCAGACTATGGTATTTTGTTATAAAAGCCCAAATGAACTAAGACACCCATTTTATGGACTTCCGAATAACTTACTAAACAACTACATAGTCTTCGCGTATATAGTAGTGCTGGGGATTGAACGCAGGGCCTTGCATATGCTATGCAGATGCTCTACCACTGAACTATATCCTCAACTCCTTTAAAAATTTTTTTTTTTTTTTTGGTGGTGCCGGGGATTGAACTCAGGCCCTTGTGCTTACAAGGCAAGCACTCTAATCACTGAGCTAAATCCTCAGCCCAACTCCTTTAAAAATTTTAACACCAATACCACAGACAAAAACTAAGAAAAGGCACCTAACTATATTTTTTTTTATTATTCTAGGGATCAAACCTAGGGCCTTCACACTGAGCTACATACCCAGCCTTTTTTATTTTTGAGACATGGACTTGCTAAGTTGTTCAGGCTGGGCTTTACTTTGCCATCCTCCTGCTTCAGCCTCTCAGAATGCTGGGATGACTGGTGTGTACTACCACACCCAGCTCTAACCTAATAGCTTTCCTTTTTAAATTTATGCTTCTATTAGTACATGTTTGCCATACACAGTGAACACACTCATCATGGGGAGTTGGTACATGTGCAGATCACACCTTAATCTTTCTTACTTCCCCTCCTTTCCCGTCTCTCTCCCTCCCTCCCTAGATCCCTTTCCCACCTGCGAAAAGTCTACCTCCCTGTTTCCTATAATCAATCTTTTATTTTGCTGTTTACTTATACTTCAGGTTTCTCATATAAGAGAACATTATGGATTCAAGGTATACACATTTTTCTATAAATGACTTGACTTTATCCTTCTTTATAGCAGAGTAGTACTCCACTGTGTATAAATATCACATTTTCTTTATCCATTCATTGGATAGTGACATACAGGCCATGTCCAAGATTCAGCTATTCAGTTGTGCTACTATAAACATGGGTATGCATGTATCCCTGTAATTCGATGTCTTTAACTCTTTGGGAAGACGCCTAGAAGGAGAACAGCTGAGTCAAATGGAATTTCTATTTTCTAACATTTTAGAATCTGTTTTTTATATAATATCAAAGGAAGGCTAGAGGTACTAGCCATAGGCAAAGAAAAAGCAAAAAAGCAAAGACAGGAATTAGCCGTCCTCCTTTAGACAGTCCAATGCTGACAGACAAGAAAGCTAGGGCAAATGGTATCCATGGAGATCTGGCAGTTACTTAGGCAGTTTCTAACGAGACAATTTTGACTTGTCAAAAGACTGTTAGAAAGTCTGATTTGGGAGGGAGAAGAAAGCAAAAGAATTTTACTTTGAAGTTACAGCTCAGAGAGCAACATGCTAGCATAATTCTTTAATAATCATTTCAGAATCATTAACATGATTCCCCCCATTAATTCTAAGTTTTCAGTTAGTTTTAAAGTTTATTAGGAAAGAGCTAAGAGAGTTCACTATTGGGTCATTAAAATTCTTTTCTTTTTACAGGTCTGCATGTACTACAATCAACCTGATTGATGGATTTTCATTCCTTCAAAGGAGAGACTTAAAAGAATCTCCCTGGAGATTTTATCTCAAACGTGGCTTCTAAGGCTGAAAGAATACTCACTCACTCTGGAAAGAAGAAATAATGGAGATAGATTGAGAAAAATTTCAAAACACTGCTGAGGAACTCAGGTTTATATTTCCATGTTACATTCTCATGCAGCCAGCATCACAAACAACCATTACTTTGCATTATCCATGATCTCTGCTATTTAAACCCACCTTGCCATTAGACCAGCCCGTTATCAGTTCGCACACTCCATCAGAATTAAGGTCAAAAGCGTGAATGCTCATGGCATGATTTTTGGACTGAAAAAGAATCCCAATAATTAGTACAGAAGTCTCTCAATAACGCAAGTTTAGAGTCCCTGAACAGGAGAGGCTGAGTCACACTAACTTTAATTCTCCAGGACCGGGCTGTTCGATCATAAACTCCGACGGTGCCATTGGAAAGGGCGTACCCAAATCGGCTGCCAAGCATGGGGCACAGAGAGGTGACTATCTGCAAAAATGATACATAAAAACACATGTTTTCATTAAGGCTCCATTTAATGTGACATACGGCTTCAGAAAATTGCAAGTCTTGCTACAACATCTGTGTTAAGATTAGATGTAAAAGCATTTCCAACCCACTAGTGGGGAATGTATTTCTCTTCCATGTCATCTAATTCAGAGTTGGATAAGATTTTTAAAAAACTCGCAAATTTTGGTGTTTTAGGTCAAGCTTATGAAGCATGTGCAGAAAATTATTTTAGAAGAATCATAATAAAATTTAGGATTAAGGAGGAAAAAGAAAATGAGTACACAAGATCTAGAATATGTAAAACACAAGTTATATATTTCAGTTTTCTTAATTTATAATATCTTAGCATCTAAATTTTAGAAAGAATTATAATCTAGAATTACTAACTTTTAAGTGTACATTTTTCTTTCTATGACATAATTTATTGTTCACTAAAGGTAAAAAAAAGTATAATTCTTTCAAACCTAAAAATCGAAATGCATAGATTTGCGTGGTATGTCACAATATATGGAACGCAAGGCCAGGTGTGGTGGCGTACACCTGTAATCCCAACACATGGAAGGCTGAGGCAGGAGAATCACTGTGAGTTCGAGGCCAGCCTGGGCTATGTAGTGAGTTCAAGGGCAGTCTGAACTATACAGCGAGACCCTGTCTCAAAAACCAAACAAACAGAATGTACATATTGTACAGAAATATTTATAGGACTATGGAATTATTTAATATCCTTAAAAGAATAACATTTAAGATACGGAACAAAATTATACTTTAAAGTTAAAGTCGAAGCTTAATGATAGCTGTGTTCCTACAGATCTATTTTCTAGTTGTGGCCCTAATACAAGAGATATTAAGAAATAAATTGTATGAAGCAGAGAATAGTTACATAATTTCCTTTACACCTACAGCATTTCTACAAAACTATCCACTTCACTTAACTCTCAATACAAGTGTTAAGCAGGATTCTAGAATAATTTAACTCAAGCGTTCTTCCGGCAATACTCAGTACTGTTCAACTGCCAGATGAATCAAGATTTTGCTCACCTGGGAGCTAGGAGCAAAACTAAACCAAGAGGAGAGGAAAACAGCCCAGCATATGAACGATTTTTAAAAATGTGTCTTTTCATAAATTTAGCTTCATATGTTCCCCAGGTCCCTCAAGGTCTCCTTTTGTGGACTACAGGAGGAACAAACTCCCTCTAATACCTAACTCTATTTCATATTCTCACCTTTTCTAGGATTTAGGAAAAATTGTGTTTCAAAAAATCTACTCGCCTAACATATAAAATTGACAAAAAAAGGAAAGAAATTTAAAAAATCATATTGATTCCCACCAAATGGGAAAAGATACACTACAAATTAGAACAAAGAGCCAGGTGTCATGTTGTATGCCTGTTATCCCAGCACTCCGAAGGCTGAGGCAGGAGGGCTGCTGCAAGTTTGAGGCCAGCCTGTACTACATAGTGACTTCAAGGCCAGCCTGAACTACACAGCAAGACTCTGTCTCAAAAAACAAACACAAAAGATAGACAGATAGGTGACTACGTAAAAATCCAGTTTTTATCCTAAAACCATCCAGGGCGTGAGAAGATGCCCCAGTACTCTCAAATGATGTTACATTTGACTGTGCCACTTGATTTTGTCCAAGGTTATCATAACTCTAGGGTGGGACTTCTTACCTCTGTTTCTGTCATTTCTGCCATAATCTCATCTTCTTTAAAAACTCGGATGTCAAAATCCTCAGATCCAACAAGGAGCTGAAGGGGGACAAAACATAAATATCTACTTTAATAAGTAAAGAGCAAAATTTCCATAAATAAAACAAAAAAATTGCACAGTATATTGCTGCTCCTCCCACTCAAAAGTTCCTGTCTAACAATCCAGAGCTCAAGAAGGGGCCCTTTAATCGGAGGATCAATGCATTCAGTCAGTGAAGAAAAAGATTTATTCTGCCGTGTGGAGTACACATCTTGCCAGAACATTTTCTTTCTTTTCACTGTGTACCTGAAAATGCTCCTTGGTCAGTAACTTTCCCTGCAGCAGACATGGACCCTCCTTCAGGCACCAGTGCCCAGAGTACAGGGACAAGCCAGTGCCTAACATAGCAATTTGTGTGTTCAAGCCCAAGAAGCTAATTTCCAGAGTAATTATTAGAATTAATTTCAAATAGTTAAAGCATAATCACTAAAACATTTAGATTCCTTTAAAAAAATAGGCCCAAATGGAAATGACTTACTAATATGTTTCAAAGCATCAGAAGCCATTTATAAGATTATGAATATGACTGAGGTCCCATCAGCTGTTCTGCCTTCTCTCTCCTCTCCTGCCTTTGAAACTTCATGGCCTAGTTCTTTGTATTAGACAAACACAAGTGATTTCTTGTTCAAAAGAGAGGTATCAGGGGCTGGGGATTTAGCTTAGTGGTTAGACTGCTTGCCTTGCAAGCACAAGGCCCTGGGTTCGATCCCCAGCACCAAAAGAAAAAAAAAAAAAAAGAGGTATCAGAAATTAATAAATATTTCAGGTAGCTGATCAAAGTCAAACGTGACCAGTTAGCTCATCGTTTAGATAACAAAGCTCCAAAATCAGCACGAGAAACTAATACTTCTCTCAACACTAACATCACCACCACAGACAAATTCACTCAGCTGAACACACCACAGAGGCATCTCCTTCCCCACACACCTCTTTCTTTCCATCACCATCGAAGTCACACAAAGCCAAGGAATGAACATTGTCTCCAGTAACCTGGAAATAAAGTCACAAGTCAGTTCTTCCATTTAATCAAAATATATTAGCTACATGAAGAAACAGATTACACAAGTGACCAATGAGTTATTCAGATTAATCATATTCTTTTTTAATATACAGAATTATAAATATTATTGTTTTTCTTATTTAGTATAGACAGTTATACTAAATAACAAAGTGCTCGCTTCAGTAGCACATATACTAAATAACAATTTTAAATATCCTGAAGAAAATTAAAAATACTTAAGACTACCAAAAAGAATGTTTTGTTCTTCATACCGTCCAAAAGAGATCATTTCCTTCATGATCAAAACCCTGCAGAACACAATTTCCACCGATAATTGCAAGAGGAGAGGCCATGTCTCCCAATGTCCCCAGCACAATGGCATTTGCCCCATCTGCTACCTAAAAAGCAAAAAGACACACAATCTCAGAAACAGTGATGGGCAGGCATACTGGAGGTAATGTGGATCTGCCTTTCCATTTGTATCCTCAACTTCCTGTGAGATTTGGGAGAAGCCACATGGTCTCCTGAGAGGGCAGCCAGGACTGTCCCCCAAAGCCATCACGTGGCTTCTGCCTCAAGGATGAGTACAGATCTACAGTAAACTCATAGCCCCGGCTCTCATGCTAAGCTGACTCAGTATGCTGCTGTAAGAATCTAGAGTTCTCCAGGACCACCAAGTACTAGAGGGCAAATTTTCCAGAGAATCAAGATAGATGCCTTTCACTAGGCATGGTGGTATACACCAGTAATCCCAGCACTCTGGAGGCTGAAGCAGGTAGACTGCTTCAAGTTCAAGGCCAACCTGGGCTACGTGGTGAGTTCAAGGCCAGCCCAAACTACACAGCAAAGACCCTGTCTCAAAAAAAATTTTTTTGAAAGATGTATGCCTTTAATCACTAAAATTTTATGATTTATTTTAACCATTTGGGGATGTAAATATTTTTAATATTACTACCAAATTCTCTTACTACTACTCTTATTAAAGTTAATAAAAATATAAAGAATAAAACAAATCCCCCTACTCCAGCATCCAGAGTTAATAAGTATCTCCGACTTCTGTAATATGTTATATAAACATGACCTCACTTATTCACAGGAGATTCAAGGATACTTTGTAAATATTGTTTATTGTACAGAAATATAATCCTTATTTATATTATGTTTAGGAAAAATATAAAGAAAAGACTGACTATAAAGGAAACAAAGACTTCATAAGAAATTAAAACTGTTAAATAGCTGGTCAACCAAAACATAGAAGGTAAGCAAAGAACCTAGAAAAATAACTGTAATATATAAGACAAAAAGTTATTTTTTTGCTATTAAAAGGCAAATAAACAAGAAAAGAATAAACATTCCAGCTCCCTCAAAAAGAAATTCCCTAGAGAAGAAATGCAAACAGCCAAAAAAATGAAAAATGTTCATTCTAACAATATATAATTTTTTGCTCTTCAATAAGCAATGATGAAAATGATGACAAAGATAATATCCACTGTTGGTTAGGGTGTGATAAAACAGGCACTCTCATGCAGTGAAGAGAAGTTAGAAAAACAGTAGTTTCTCTAGATTGACTGCCTCAGGTTAGACGACGGTTAAGGGACAATGAAGACTGCCTATTGTTGCAGGGTTTTGGTTTTGTTTTGCTTTGGTTTTGGAGGTAATAAAAACATTTAAAATTGACTCTGGTGGTGACTACGAAACTTTCTGAATAAACTAAAAACCAATTAATTGTATACTTTAAATCGATGAGTTTATGCTATGTGAATTATATCTTTTAAAAGCTATTATAGGAAAAATAAACTAAAACACTACATGTACATAGTATTATTCCATTTTGTAAAAAATTCTTTTACTTACATATACTTAGTAAAAAGTCTGGAAGAATTAATTTCAGAATTCCTGGGCTGGGAATTTAGCTCAGTGGTTAGAGTGCTTGCCTTGCAAGCACAAGGCCATGAGTACAATCCCCAGCACCAAAAAAAAAAAAAAAGAAAGAAAGAATTACTATTTTTTTGCTTGTTGCTTCTCTATCTTTTTGTATAACAAATATGAATCACTTGGTTTATAAAGTTGAAGCAGCCTGTAGATGGCAGGCTACAGTAAGGACTTCTATAAAGCACTGCTATAATGCAAGGCTACCAGAACTGTGAGCTGGCTTCCCAGCTCCTAACAGAATTTTCAGCAGGAGATCCTGACAGATGATGGCACTACGCATACAAGGTATGACTGAGGTGTGTGTTTAAATTTTTTTAAACAATGTATTACAGGGCTAGGGATGTGGCTCAGTGGCAGAGTGTTTGCCTAGCATTCACAAGGTCCTAGGTTCGATCCCCAGCACTGCAAAAAAAAAGGGAAAAAAAGTATTACATTAAAAAACACATTACTGTTAATCCCCCTCAAAATACTCCTGTCCATTCAAACACATTTGTCTCATCCTTCTTGACACTTTCTGAAGCAGTTCTGGAAATCCTCTTCACGAGTGTCTTTAGTTGTACCTGTCATGTATGTCCTGAGCCAGTTCAAAATGTTTACCTTTCGTGGTCTTTTTGACTTTGGGGAAAAGCCAGAAGTCACATGGTGCCAGACCCGGTACATAAGGTAGATGAGGACAGACTATTACATTTTTTAGAGCCGACCTTTCTGCTGGATAGCACTCAGCAGCAATATTCACCACCTTTTTTAATCACACCACTTAAAGACACTCACAGAAGATAACTTCCAGAACTGTTTCAGAAAATGACAAGAATGATGGGATAAGTGAGTTCAAAGTGAGGGGAGAACTCAGAGGGTCTATTAATGGTAATGTGTCTTTTATGCTAACAAATTTTTTTAAAATTTAACCATTCACCACATTTTTCAATCGCCCCTTCTATACCTCATAGACGAGTTATAGTGTTACCAAGAGATTATCAACCATGAACAAATAAACAAGTTCCAACTACATGAAAGTGCTGTACATGGCAAATGCTCCGTGTCGTTTACACTATAATGGCCGCATAATAAAGCAAAATAAATGGATGGCCTCTTTCAAGCATAAAAAAACCCTGGACATTAACAAGTAATGGGAATTTTATGGTTGAAATGGGGGTATACTTGCCTCTCTGTAGAACAAATCTGAATTATTGTAGACATCATAAGCCAAAAGATTAGTCTGTGTCCCCACTAAAAGAGCATCACGGCCAAGTTCAGGGTTCAGTACACCTGCAGCCAGGCAGCTGACTGCCTGGTTGATGTTCAGAAGAGAAACATCAGATTCCAGTGGGCTCTGGGAGACTCTGGGTGCGCTAAAATACTGGTTCCGTGCATGAGGATTGTGAATAAAAACCTGAAACAAAAACAGTTCATTGCATTCCCTTAAAATATCAAAAATGACAAATTAACATAGCTTTTTTTTCTTTTTTTCTTTCCTTTTTTTTTTTTTTTTACAAAAACCAGGTTAAAAACAGATATCAACATTAATAAGAAGTCACTTTACTTTTCTATGAAACTTAAGACACTCAGACAGTTTTGTGCATGGCCAACTTTCAGTCACTATGAAGCAGGGAAATGCAGTGGTAAAGAACAAGGTTATGAATAAGATCTAATTGCTGTTCACCAGAGAACCTGACACACCATCACCAGCAGGATGGCAGAGTAATCCTACAAACCAACCTCTTCATCGGCCACAGGAAGCTGCTACCAGCTTCAACAGGCCTACACACTGAGATCACAGAACACAGAACAGACACTTCCTTTACTGTCTGTTGTCCACTAACTTTACTTCCCAACCTGTAACAGCCTAGTAGTTGGTAAATATATTTTGCAAACTTAAAACATATCATACGAATCAAGTTTCTCGAAGACTTTTCATGGTCTATACTTGTAAGACAAATAATTAGTCCAAAGACAATAAATTCAACAGTTTCAACTATCATAAACACAATTATCTGAGAGACTAAATAAATCATTCAACTTCCATGGGCTTCACCTCTGAAAAGGTTTAGACTAGGAAACACATTCTTTTTGTTTTGTTTGGTTTGGTTGGTTTTGGTTTTTGGAGCCAGGGTCTTCTATGTAGTTCAGGCAGGCCTCAAACACTGTGATCCTCCTGCCTCACCTCCTGTGATCCAAGTGCTAGGATCACAGGTGGGTACCACTAGGTGCAGCTTAGAAAATGCATTCTCAAGAAGAGTGGTACAGTATTGCTCCTAAGATGGGTAAACAGGTTGGGGATGGAGAACTCTTAAATATTAGAATGGCTTGTGATCTAAAGGCTACAAAAAGAGTATAAAACAAGACATACGGCATATATGTGTTATTAAAATTTCAATGGGGAAATTTTTCATTATCTAAAAAAGGCTTCATGGGGCCAATATGAAAAAAGAATAGAGGGGCTGGGGATTTAGCTCAATGATTAGAGTGCCTGCCTAGCAAGCTCAAGGCCCTGAATTCGATCCCCAGCACCAAAAAAGAAAAAAAGATAGAGAACACTGGACTAGAGATTCCCCAGACCCCTTCTACCTGTAGGATTTGTTAATTTTAAATGAATATTCCATCCCTTAGGTATAAATCCAAGTAGTACTAATTTTAAATTATTATCTACACACAGTAACCTGTTCAACAAAAAATAATTTTCCACAGAATTGACTAGAAACAGAAAATGGGTGCAGCTATTGAATATAGCCTTCGTGCTCTCATTTGTGTGACACTTTATAACATTCTTTCATAACCTGGATTGCACTTCAGCCTCATACCAACCTGATTTACAGATGAGGCCAGAAGAGTGAAGGCCCTTTCCGAGGGCTGAAGGCTGTGACAGGGCTAAAACCTAAAGCTTCACATTACCCCAGACTCTGGGCTCTAGTCACCACATCACACTCTTTTGTAACAGTTCTGAACAAAACAATCCTACAGTCTTCTAGTAATTAGATATGCTGAGAAAGGATAGAAGAGGAAATAATTTATGGGCCCCGCATTCATTGTTACCAGAATGGAAAGAATGTGATTGTTCCCAAGAGCAACAAGAACCTCAGGAGTCAGACTCACCCCTACTTCCTCCCCTGCTGTTGTGCACTCACCGAAATAGAATCCCCAAGGAGACCGACCTGTCCCTCCAGGCGAAGCAAAACCAAAGTTCAGTCACATGACAAATGGAGCACTCCCAGTGCCTATTTTTTTAGACCACTCTTGAAGGACTGCCTGTAGCTCACCTAGCATTTGTTCTAGCTGAGGGGGTGCTGTCCACAATGTAAATTCAACTGACTCCCTGCTCCATGATGAGGAAAAAATGTCCCCAGAGGAGAACACTAATGTTCATCTTGCAAGAAAACCCTTTTTAAAATATCCTTGTTCAAGTCCAGAGTTAGGGTACCAGATGAAATGACAAAGGTCTGTTTTTAGAGATGTAAGCCCCAGAGGTCAAAGAGTAGGCTTTAGACTTCCCTGGAATGTTTCTTTTTAAAAGAAGAATATATTTGTTAGATCATGAAGTGTTCTCAATTTTTTTTTAAGTCTCAAGAGAAAAGACTAGGCTAGAATTCTGCAGAATTGTTTAACATCTGAACACAAAGTATCCAAATACATAGGACTTTTTTTTTTTTTTGCCATCTTCAGAAACAGGCCTAGAGTCAAGTGTTCAGCCTCCCACGCTAGGTCACACTCTGATGTAAGCGCTTCCATAGAAACTTCCACCTGATTCCTTGCCTCCACTCCTACGCCCACCTTCCTGCATCCCACTGCAGTACATCCTGCACATACCAGCCACAGTTCCTTTATCTAACATATAAAGCAAATCCCATCACCCACTGTATCAACCCTCAGTGACTTCCCAACATACACAGCATAAGAACCAAGCTCTGTGCCATGGCCCACAGCGTGGGCCCCACATGATCCAGCCCCTGGCTATCTCATGACCTGCATTATTCCATCCCGCCCCACAGACTCTTGGTGTTCTGGAACACACCAAAGCCTTGGCACTTGCTGATCCCTCTGCCTGCCAGGCATTTATTCCATGTATCTGTAGAGCTTGTGTGCCCATTTCCTTAAAAAAAAATTTTTTTGTTTGTTTTTTGAAACACAGTATTGCTATGTAGTTCAGGCTATCCCTGAACTCACTATGTAGCCCAGACTAGCCTCGAACTCACAGTGATCCTCCTGCCTCAGCCTCCCAATTGCTAGGATTACAGTGTGCACCACCATGCCTGGCTTTCTTCAAAATTCTCATCATGGTACTGGAGGCCTGTCAAAAATAGCAAGCACCCATCAGCCCCCTCTCCTTACTCTTTTTTTCTCCTATGGATAAGATAGACAGATTGGGTTTTTTTTTTTCCTGGTAATCATCTAGTTCCCCTTCTCAAATGTAAGCTCCAAAGGGAGGAAACTTGTCTGTCACATTCACCATCACACCTGAAGAGCTCAGAACAATGCCCAGCACAAGGTGATCCCTCAAATTAGGGGCTGAGCTAATAGCAATGGGATATTTTCAGCCCATTATACACCTGCTGTTCACCTACAGCAGAACCAATATGAATTTCATTTGGCACTTGTCAGGGCCGCCAACGAACATCAGGTACCAGATCCTGTGCTAAACAAGCACTTTACTCCATTATACAATCCTTAATGAAAATGAATCATTACTTTTTGTTTATCCCTAGGCATAGCATATGAAGTAATATGGTCTTGAAAACTAATTCATCACACAAACACTAGCTATGAAATGCACCCCAGGCCAGAGAACATGCACTGTCATCTCACTTCAATCTCTCTCCAGTTGAGTGGTCCTGACCCTACTTTGAATCTCTCCGAACTGCTATTTCTAATCAGAAAGTGGGTATCACAAAAATAACAATAGCTAACTATTAGCAATGACTTTCAATATGCCAAGTGCTCTCCATGTACCATCTAACCCTAACAACCCTAAGGTGGGTACTCTTATTAAGTAGCTTGCCAAAGGCCAGACTCACCCACACCTTTGTTATACTATTCCCTTGAAGTAAAGATGCTGAGATAATTAATGTAATAAGGCTTTGTACCCATTAAACACTGTTACCCTTGAAGTCACTGTATTCCACATATTTTGGGCATGCTTCCCTCAGTATAAAGGGCTTTGCTCTGCCTTGTCTTTGGTGCTTCTAAACTATAAGCTTTCTAAAAGTAGGTTCTCCAACTTTCTCTTTGACTCCCCAATATCTAACAGAAAGGAGGTTTCAGTACAAGTCTCATGTATGTAGAATAGCCAATTCTTTTTTTTTTTTAATCTCTGTGACCCTCACAGTACAGAAAGTACCTGTCATACAGTAAGCACTTAGCAAGTAAATTATGGGGAAGGACTTGAATGTACAGGATCAAGGACCAAAAGTGCAATTTGAGGACTAGGGATATAGCTCAGTCGTAAGAGTGCTTGGTTAGCATGTGAGAGGCCCTGAGTTCCATCCCTTGCAACACACACACACACACACACACACACACACACACACACACAAATTAATTTGGGGTGTCTGTAGTTTTCTCTGTAAAGGGTGTGAGAGTGGAAGCGACAGGCAGAGGCACAGGGCTGGAATCTGAGGTCAGATATTACTGCTAATGCCGGCCAAACCCCTTCTTTCTTTATTAAGACTTTTCTTCCTAAGCTCCTTAATAGTCCTGGACTTCAACAATGTCCCAAAGTGTCTAACGAACCAGAAGAGACCAAGAATAGCAAAAACAATTCTGGGCAACAGGAATAAGGCAGGGGGCATCACAGTCCCCGACTTAAAATTGTATAAAGCTTCTGTGATAAAAACAGCATGGTACTGGCATGAAGACAGACCCGAGGACCAATGGAACAGGCTAGAAGATGCAGAAATAACTCCAAACACACTCAAATATCGCATCTTCGACAAAGGAGCCAAACGCCCTCACTGGACGAAAGATAGCCTCTTTAATAAATGGTGCTGCAAAAATTGGCTTACCACATGCTGAAAACTAAAACTAGATACATGTCTCTCACCATGTACTAAACTAAGATTGAAGTGGATCAAAGACCTAAACATTAAAACAGAAACAATAAATCTCCTAGAGAATAAAATAGGAAGAACTCTCCAAGACATAGGGGTTGGAAAAAAATTTATGAATAAAACTCAGGCTGTACGGGAAACAATTCAAAGAATTGATGCTTGGGACCACATCCTATTAAGAGGCTTTTGCATGGCAAAAGAAATTACTAATAGAGTAGGGCAAAAAATCACAAACTGGGAGAAAATTTTTGCCAGCTGTCCCTCAGATAAAGGTCTAACATCCAGAATATATAAAGAGCTCAAAAAGATCAAACCCCCCAAATTTAAAGACCCTATCCAAAAATGGGCATCTGAAATGAATAAACATTTCTCAGATGAAGAAATAAAAATGGCAAATAAATATATGAGAAAATGTTCAACATCATTGGTCATTTGAGAGATGCAGATCAAAACAACACTAAGATACCATCTCACTCCAGAAAGAATAGCTATTATCAAGAAATCAACCAATAACAAGTGCTGGCGGGGCTGCGGGGAAAAAGGAACCCTCCTCCACTGTTGGTGGGAATGTAGACTGGTCCAACCACTGTGGAAATCACTGTGGAGATTCCTCAGAAAACTACAACTAGAGGTTCCATTTGACCCGGCTATTCCTCTGCTGGGTATCTTCCCAGAAGAATTAAAATCATCATATCACAGTGATATATGCACAACCATGTTCATAGCAGCACAATTTGTAATAGCTAAGTCTTGGAAACAACCTAAATGCC